>CBVK0100364473.1:0-12862 GCA_900067695.1 Picea abies
TTTGTTTTCAAACTTGTATGGATTCTTATCTTCAATCTCATTCTTACCCTTACTAGCCTCGAGATGTGTAGCTTGTACTGAAACTTTATCAATGTTAGTAGGTTAAACATTAAAATAGTGTGATGAAGATATGAGTGCATGCAACCAATATACTTTATAAGAGTTTCATGGGTATACAATGGAATCCCTAAGGATAATGGCTTCTTTTTTAATTCTTGTGTATATTCTTGAAAATTTTGGCCTTTACCCTGCCTTAAATGCTTCCATTCTATTATTGTCATTTGCATATAACCCAGTGGATATAATTGTTTTCTTATAGCCTTAGTAAATTCATCCCAAGAATATATTACTTTACCCTTTTGAACACGATAAACTTGCATCTTACTCTCCCACAATATTAAGGTTGTGCCACTTAGTAGAAAAGCAGCTAGTTGTATCCTTGTAGCTTTGTCCACAAAATTTTGAAATATGCAATATACCTCTATTTTCTTAATCCATTTGTCTAATTTCTCAACATTCAATTCTCCATCATAGATCGACAATTGAAACTTGACATCCAATTTCAAGAAAGGCACATTACAATTAGACTTCTTAGAGGACTTATTTTGATGAGAAGAATGTTCACTTACCTCAAAAGAAGACGATGATGAGGATGGTGAAGGGGACTCTGAAGTTCCACCACCTTCGCCTCCTCCTTCTCCAAAATTGACTTTATTACTTTAATTATATTGATCCAATATATTTCATGCACAAAAATTATCAAGTAATAATTGGGTGAGAGAACGGGTAAGTCAAAAAATAAAATTTATAAAGTAATATTTGGGTGAGAGAGTGAGTAGGTAAAAAAAAAGATAATTACACCGAAGGATTTTTTTAAGGGGAGGTTCCTCGCCCAATTTTCATCGTCTTTTGAGTCCCTATAGAATCCTTCCATGTGTTAGTGTAATTAGTTAGAATAATATGGAATAATGTGGCATATATTTTCCTATTTTCGTCATGTACTTGACCTCCCTCCATCTCTTTGTTGCATTGCTACCCTTATCCTTTTTACCACACCTCCCTCCACCTCCTTGTTGTACTACTACCCTTTTCTTTCCCCTTTTCATTGTGTNNTCCACCTCCTTGTTGTACTACTACCCTTTTCTTTCCCCTTTTCATTGTGTTGCCCTGTTGGACCGCCACCCTTATCCTTTTTACCGCACCTCTCTCCACCACCCTGTTACACCGCCACCCTTATCCTTCCCCTTTTCATTGCACCAGCTTGTTGCATAGACGCCCTTAACTAGACGCACTTCCATACAAAAATCTGTGTATATATAAAAAAAAATCTAACTTATCTAGTGGCACTTATTTGTGAGGAAATTTCTATGATTAGTTGTTTAGAGTAGATCATATGGCCATGCTTGAAAAATATGCATAAATGGATCTTTGTAGGGAGAGTTAATGACTCTTCCAGGCTTTAGATTATATCCAACAAAAGAGGAGATGTTGGGATTCTATATGAATAAAAGGATCCAAGCAGGCCACCCATTGAACTTCAATAAAATTATACCGACTTTAGACTTGTATCCATATGATCCCTGGGAATTTTACCACGTACATTTAATTATTTTCTTCTTTACCTGTTTGAATTTCAGATTAAATTTTCATATAGTTTTGATCCAAAACATATTTAGATGTTGATTGGTTTTTAAATACATATAAACATCTACTTGATCTTCAAAATAATAATGATCTTTTGATTGTTTGCAAATTACATGTGAAATACTTATCTAACCAAATACACTTTAATGATAAAAAACTTACAAATAACTGAGCACAAAATGAACTACAATGATAATATCACATACAAAAGTTTGATAGCAGAGTTCACCCAATTTGGGCTACGTCTCTAAGTCCGATTCCAATAGAGACATCTTTATTAATGCTCAAATTCCTGTGTTTTACAATGACCTTTTCTACAATTCTCAAACCTAAAAACAGAGTGCACCATTGAATTTCTTGCGAAAAATCGTGAAAAATGAATATAAAGTTGTTAAAATTCCATCAAGGGACCTCTCGACATGTTTTACGATGTAACCTCAAAGCCCTATTTCCCTTGGCATGAACTTCAAGACCATACTCTGCATATTAATGAGTGTGTGTCCCATCCTCAGTCCGCACACCCATTAAATAAGTCATGGGCCATTAAATCCCCTCTGGATTCTGTGGTCATCATTAAATAGAATATCATGGGAATTGCCTTAACATGAGGCACCTTTGGTGTGACGGTTAAGGAATTTACATAGCATGGATGAGATCTCGAGTTCAATCCTCTACGAACCTCATTTTTTGTTATAACATACAGTGGTTGGTTTATATATATGTGGCATATAGTTTAAACCCTCCGTGGAGATTACAGTTACGATTATATTATATATCAATAGAACTGTGGGTTGAGGGCTTAGGCCCTCAACCCATTTTTCCACCACCCATTACAATACATCAATTTAAATAAATTTGGTGCCCAATATGGCTAAGTAACATTTTTATGGTGCATTGGTAACAAAGGCTTGGGTAAGGTTTATGGAGGTCACAGGTTCAACCCCCATCGACTCCCATAGTTTTAATAAACCTTAACCATTAATGGCCAATGGGACACTGCCACATGGAAGTCTCTCATTGGTCTATCCTTTCCATGTGTCGACAAACAATTAGTCCATGTAACTTGTACAATTTCCACATCACTTGCCCAGTTAGCATGTTGTCATTCCACTTGGCCCCTTGGGGTGTGGTGACATCATCACCATATAGTTCTACGGTATTGCCACATGTCACCCTTATAGTGGTGACATGTGTCACCTTGACCCCTTTCACTTTGACCTTTGACATGGTTGACTTGAACCTTGACCAACCATATCTTTTGCATATGAACTTTGTTTGAGGCAATTTTTTCTCCGTTGGAAAGTTATCCCTGAGCTCTACGCATTGATGGTGTTTTCAAGAGAATTTGGGATATTTTAATTTTGATCATTTATGAACCCTTCTCGACCTCTGTGGACGTTCCATATCCTCCTGAACCTTTGTGAGCATTCATGGATCCTCCTAGACCATTCCTCCCTTTGGAAGCCTTTTGGACCACCAAAAGTTTTGATTACTCAACAACTAAGTGAGGGTAGAGTTCCCTCACCCTTCTAATCTCCATCCATTTTTCTTTACTTGGTTTTACCCTTTTAAGAACAACTAGAAGATATTCCACATCACCTCGTTGTGAAGTCATGATTCTTCTATAAAAAAAATGCCATCTTCTTGTAGCTCGTCCAAATATTCTAGAGAAAAATGATCAACTGTTGGAACCCGAATACTTTCATCTCCATTTATAATCATAAGAGGCTCATAAAGATTCAAATTATCAACATTTACCACTGAATACATTTTCATGTTGGATGGTAGATCTAAATGAAAGGAATTTGTACCAATATTCTCCAAGATCTTGAATGGAGCATATTAGATTGGACTTAGATTTTTACCTTCCCCTTTCATTCTATCATTGATGATATGTAACCATACCTTATCACTAGCCTCAAATTGATGATCAACCCAATGTTTTTCATGACTCACCTTGTAGTTGTGTTGAATCTTCTCCAACTGTTCACGTACTACTTGATGCACCTGCTGGATATTTTGAATGAAACTTTTATCTTTATCCATATCATCATGTCCATCTTATTTACCTTCTTATCCAAAGGTAAATTCCATAGGTGATTTAGGCAAGTACCGAAAACATACTTCAAAATAAGTTTTCTAAGTAGAAGAATGAATGGAATGATTATAGGCATGTTGTACATAAGGTAATTGTTCATCCTATAAATTAGGATGCTTTTTGCAGTACCATCGAAGTAGATATACCGTTGTTATGTTTACCACCTTTGTCTGTCCATTTGTCTGTGGATTAAAAGTTGTGCTCTTCTTTAACTTAGTTTCAATGAGCTCCCATAAATGAGACCAAAACTTTCCCACAAAATGAGAGTCTCGATATGATATAATAGATGTAGGAAGTCAAAAATCAACCCATGCATTATTAAAGAACATATCTTATGTTTGTTCAGTAATGACCTATTTCTTGCATGGCGCCAAAATACACATCTTGTTGAATCTATCCATGAAGAAATATATATAATCATGACCTATTCGAGACATTGGAAAAATTCTATGGATATGCTTTCCCATGGCTGAGAAGGTACTGGAAGTGTGTATATAACCCCAACTTTTTGTTTCTAGGGTTTCTTATGGCACACATAACACACCCTTTGATATACTTGGAAATTGTTTCATGCATTCAAGGCTAATAATAATATCTATTTAATTGTGCAACTGTCTTACCAACACCAAAATGACCAGAAATGAGAGATGTATGAGATTCTCTTATTATATTTACTCTTTCATCTATGGGTATACAAAGTTTCCCAAGATGATATAACAACCAAAATACACATCTTGTTGAATCTATCCATGAAGAAATATATATAATCATGACCTATTCGAGACATTGGAAAAATTCTATGGATATGCTTTCCCATGGCTGAGAAGGTACTGGAAGTGGTGTATATAACCCCAACTTTTTGTTTCTAGGGTTTCTTATGGCACACATAACACACCCTTTGATATACTTGGAAACTGTTTCATGCATTCAAGGCTAATAATAATATCTATTTAATTGTGCAATTGTCTTACCAACACCAAAATGACCAGAAATGAGAGATGTATGAGATTCTCTTATTATATTTATTCTTTCATCTATGGGTATACAAAGTTTCCCAAGATGATATAACAATTTTTTGTCCATATAATAATCTGAATGTTGATTTCCATGAGTAAATACATCATATCCATCTCTAAAATCATCATCCTTATCATATTTTTCTGCGTAAATTTCATGAGATAAAGGATTGTATATGAGTATTGTGCATGAATTAGTGACTAGTCTTGACAACATATCTACAACCTTGTTATTAATACCTTTCTTATACTTGATTTCCAATTGAAACTATTGTAAGAAACCCATCCACCAGAAGTGTCGTGACTATTGTAGCTTGGTCTGTGACTGCAAATATTGTTGTTGTTCCTAAGATTTACTCTGGGCTCACAGAATAATGTGAGGCATTCAAAGTTTATAATATTTTTTTTTATAGTGTTTTTCTACCTTCAACTTGAGATGAAGCTTCAATAACCTAATGATTTAGAAAACACAGAGGCAATATCTCTTCCTTTGTTTTTTTATCGATATTCCAAAGATGGAAAGTAAATTTATAGCAAAAAAAATTGACAAACAAAGTAAGGTATCCAATGCTAATAAATATTACCTTATTCGCAATAGAAGAAACATGAAGAGTATGTATTAAATATGAATTAATATGAGGAAATCCACACAGATATTGGTCTTGTTTTATTTACAGTAATAACAAAGGAAAAGTTGTAGCTGGAAAAACATCCAATTATATGAACCACAATAGATGTATTACTAAATTGTAATCCTTCAATCCTTAAGCACCATAGAGTGAAGAAAATGAATTATGATAAAGTAGCAACACACAGAAAACACATAACTCAAAGAAATGAAATTTAGAATCTTTGTTTTTTCCTATATAAATTTGTATTAAGAAGTCTCTCTTTACATTCAACGAGAAAAATCCCTGGTTATGTCTCTAATATGTTTATTTATACAAAATCTTCTTAACAAAAATTGGTTAGACTTCCACACTTCTATCTCTCAAAATCGAATAAAATCTAAACTAACTAAATATTACAAAGATTTGAACATCTGTCCTTCTTCTGGAAACTCCTTCGCTTGTTGGTTGTATTGAGGTTTATCTTTCCTTCATTTGCTCATAGACAAAACTGTACTTTTTTTAATCCTTGTATTGTGTGTGCAAATCTAATAATGCAAATACAAACCTGGGGGGTTCTGTATTGAAATTTAATTCAAAGGTAAAAGCCTTTTTATGCACCAATAGTAAATTCCTTTGAATTTTCACAGCATCCTATTGGATATTATAATATTGTAAACTTTGTTTGACAAGAAGATCATTTAAGACTTGTAATTTAACATGACTGACTTGAAATATAGTATTTTGCATGCTCGCCCTACTTTTCTTCATATTTTGTTTTCTTTTTTCAACCTCAACTGTCCCAATAAAAGCATGAATATCACCGAGATCAATTTCTGCCATCTCTACATCCACAACTAAAAGAGCATTTAGACAAGCATTATTTTCTTCTTTAGCTAATATTTTCTTTCTTCAAGATTGGTTTCCTAGGATTTTAATGTCATTTCTCCTTTCAATTGTTCAATTTCTGAAAAAGGAACAAACCATGGTATATTGAGATTTTGCTTCCACACTATGAGTTCCTAAAATTTGGATCTAGCAATAATAGATTCTTTCTCTTTGTCAACAATAATTTACAATGAATTATTAATGACATGATAATGTTTTTGGATAATGTCCAAACTTTCATAGAAATTCTATTGAACTATTTGCAATCCCTCATTGATTTCCAATGCTTGTTTCTTAAAAGCAGTGATGCCAATAAGTGTGTGTTCAATTGTAGTTAGTCGGGCTTGCAATTGACTTATGAATGTATCTCTCTGGGAAATAGTGTTATTACTCAAGTGTTGATCTTGAATACTTACCTTCATTTTATCCTCTAACTGTTTGATCTACTGCTCCAAACCTTGTTTGACCTGAGTTAGTTCAGAATTGACTTTCTCCCTGAAAATAACGTCTGATTGTCTCAAACCATTTTGCAACTGCTCAATTATAAAAAAAAAATATAGTCAAGTTTCTCTCTCAATTTATCTACTTACCATAAGTTTGTTGTTGAAAATTCCCCCAGGGATTCTGCTACCTGTTTTGTGAATTCATGATCTCTCTGACCCTGTCCATCAAATATCATTTTTTTCCTTCTAGTAATTACTTCTCCTTTTTTTTGAACTTCTCTTTGTATAATAGATTTCCTTTTCTTGTTGAAGAAGAAATCCAATGAAGGCATTTCTTCTGGTTCAATGGGTTTCAAATCATCTGCATTTATTACCTCTAAACCAGGCATCTCAGAACTTGTTGTTAGGGGAGTTAAAGATGGGATAGGAATTGCAAGTGCAGTAGATTCCCCTTGAGTTGTGACTCTTTTACAGGATTTTCAATGTTTGAAGTCAACTGAAGAAGAGTATGTCCATGCTTCATGAAATCTTCAAACAATGCAAATGGTTCTTCAAGGATCTTACCTGGTAAGGTTGATCCCGTAATTGTTGTTTCCTAGGACAATATCTCTGGCGTTTTTTCAACTTCTTTCATTTTGACCTCAGGTAGATCATGTTGCTTGGGATTTGATGATGGTTTCACATGTGAAGTTGGATAACCATTATGAATAGGACTTTCTTCTAATTGTAAAATCTTGGGTAAACCTCTCCTTCTGTGCTTTTGGAAATTAAGAAAACTTGATTGTTTCTTTTCAGGAAGATTTTGTCAAATCATCTGCATTTATTACCTCTAAACCAGGCATCTCAGAACTTGTTGTTAGGGGAGTTAAAGATGGGATAGGAATTGCAAGTGCAGTAGATTCCCCTTGAGTTGTGACTCTTTTACAAGAGTTTCAATGTTTGAAGTCAACTGAAGAAGAGTATGTCCATGCTTCATGAAATCTTCAAACAATGCAAATGTTTCTTCAAGGATCTTACCTGGTAAGGTTGATCCCGTAATTGTTGTTTCCTAGGACAATATCTCTGGCGTTTTTTCAACTTCTTTCATTTTGACCTCAGGCAGATCATGTTGCTTGGGATTTGATGATGGTTTCACATGTGAAGTTGGATAACCATTATGAATAGGACTTTCTTCTAATTGTAAAATCTTGGGTAAACCTCTCCTTCTATGCTTTTGGAAATTAAGAAAACTTGATTGTTTCTTTTCAGGAAGATTTTGAAACCTAGATATAACTTCATCATATAATCTGTCTCTTATGAAAACCTATAAAAAGGTGAATCTTCAAGGAAATATTTTTTCATATTAAATTGGGCCTAATGGTTTTCTACCACTCTATGTGGATCATTCTTTTTTAATTCAAAGGTAGAGAATGTAATATCATCTAAGGTTAAATCTTCAACCTTACCATGTACAAAATATGATAATGAAAATATACCAACACATATAGGATAGGTTGGCCAAACTCTTTTCTGTGAAGCCTTCAATTCTTTGGCGATACTTGCAGAAACTGTCCGATAAGATACCTCTCTGCAGATAAGTCTATCTGGTACAAATATGGGTAGAGCATGCGGAGATGCATAATAACCAAAAACTATGATATAAGAAAAAAAAAAATCAATATACCAGTCTGCAATAACACCTAGATTCCCCATTACTTGTTAAGAAATTGTTGGAGGAGGATGACCATAAATGGCTTCATGAATCATAATAATAACATTGTGGCAAATCTCATAAAAACAATCCTTTGCATTTTCCTCCCATAGTTTGGAATGATAAATGTGTATTGGCTCAGTAACAGTTGGGGTCCAGTTCCAATTCATCAGAGGAAATGGGGTTCTGAGACATATAACATCCATAATATATGCAGACATATAAAAGGGATCATGCTCTCCTTTGGATTTATGGGCTATATAAACCTCAATTTGTTTGACCAAATTATCTTACAACAACTTTCCCCAATCAAAAGTAAGGCCCTCTACAACTTCATGAATTATAGGAACCCACTCTACAATGAAATGTGTAGGGATTTTCTTTCTGAACAGTCTACAAAGCATCATAGCTACATACATAATGTGTGCATTACAAGAAGTAGTAGAGTATATGCCATGACTATCTTCTTTGAATTTGTTTTCATTTCTCCATAAGGTTTTAACTATATCATGGAAAGTCCTATCATAACTTGTACATTCATCTTTCTCAAATTTCATCACAAATGGTGCATTATAAACATATCTAGGATTTCTATATAATTTATACATTACTTGGATGTCCTCGGGTCAAAATGGGCCAACAAGAGTCTTCTAATGGTTGTAAATTGTTGTGGTCCATATATCTACATGGTCAAAAGCCCAACTTATCATATCCTTATAGGGAAACAATAGTCTTCTAATGGTTGTAAATTGTTGTGGTCAGTATATCTACATGGTCCAAAGCCCAACTTATTATATCCTTATAGGGAAACAATTTTGGCCTTGCTGCAACTTTGTGAAGCTTTGACTTGGCCACCTCCTTAAGCTTATTTACATTTGATGTGTTTTCACCCTCGCTTGATTCACCAGAGGGGAGGGGAGGGATTTTTCATCTTTTAGGATTTCATAAAAGTTGAAATGCATCTCTTGTCAATTAATTTTTAAGCTGAGTTAAATATGGTGAAGTAAATATGGTAATTTAAAGTTTAAACATTTCAAGTTTTGATTTTTTTTTAAACATATTATCTATTAAATTTTATTTGATTTTTTTTAAACATATTATCTATTTAATTTTATTTGTAAAGTTGAGTGGTTAAGTTTATATAATTAGAATGCTTTATTAATTTTCCCAAATGCTGAATCTATTATATATTTAAAATGTAATTTAAAAAAATAAAAAATAAGATTTCACTCCATTTTTTATATCTTCAATTTCTAAAAAAAAAATACCAAAACATAAAATGTACACCTAATTAAATCTACATTCCATGTCCATTGCTATGATACTTAAAAGAAATTCCAAAATATAAAAAATTTAAAAAACACCTAACTAAATCTACATTCCATGTCCATTACTCTATGCACCATAGCAGCTGTCAGTCACAACAACTCTACTTTAAAAGAATGGTGGTCTAGTTGTTCTACCAAATGGTTTTTTTTGTCGATCATTTGGGATTATACAGAAATAATCACTCAAATCTATTAATCTAACAATTTTTCACCGGATTTTGAGTAAATGTCCCCAGAAAAATCTTCATCTTCATTTCGTATAACGTTTAGCAAACGGCGAAAAAAATGATTGCTGTCGTGAAGATTTGGTTTCTAATCGTTGAGGTTGACAAACGTCGAGGTCGTGGGGTCGTCTTCTGGAATTCTATAGTATGTGTCCAGAGGACTCCAGTGACTTTCGTTGGATTCAATATATTCTCTGTGATAATCTGCTTATCAGCGTGTTTTGCATTGGCTCATTGTCGTTACTCTCATATGCCCTTTCGAATAATTATATCAATCATCGCTCGGTCAGTGGGTAGATATTCAGAAAATATTGTTGCCACAATGCGAACTCATTATTCAAATTATATTAAGTGTTATATTATTCATTGTTTGGTCAGTGGGTGGATATTCAGAAAATATCTTTGGCATATTTGCGAACTCATTATTCAAAATATATTGAGTGTTATATCATTCATTGTTCGGTCAGTGGATGGATATTCACAAAATATCTTTGGCACATTGCGAACTCATTATTCAAACTATATTGAGTGCTATTGCTTGTATTTTTTTCTGAGCATGGAATCTACCAGAACAGATGTCTGAAAATCATCACAATCTGGAGGTCCATGTGCCAATTGGCATGACGGGACATCAACGTCTATCTTTTCATTTTCAATATTCAAATATACGGCCAGCTCTGGAGTATATCTCAGCTGCGTTTTCAATGATCTCATAAGCCGGTGGTTGATAGTGGCGGAGCAACTATATATTTCGTGAGAACCAAATAACTTTTTTAATTGGAATTGGGTGATATAAATTTACAAAAATCACTATTTTTTGTTGTTCAAAATTTATTTTTGAATATAAAAATGGATTCAGCATGCTGAAAAACTTCCAAAACATTTTGATTATACAGAAATAATCACTTAAATCTACCAATCTAAAAATTTCTCACAAAATTTCTAGCAAATTTTCTTAAAAAAATCATCATTTAATAGAACATTTTAGCCTACTAACTGAAGAAATTTCAATATATGTGACATATTGAATAATATCATCATTAATAATTAATATCTATCTGTACTGAAAATTGCAGAGGTTTAAACAGATAACTTCTCATTTCAATGTTTTGAGTTGGTAATAAATGTCATTTTTGTTATGATTATATTTTTGAAATTTTTGTAAAGTATTTTTCAAAAATATATATAATTATTAAATTTAAAATAATGAAAATTCCAATTCAATTTATATATAATATTTATTATTTAATTATTTTATACATATTAATCAATATACAATATTGCTATATAGTATGGAAAGAGAAAACTAAAATGATCATCAAAATGAAAATGCAAAATTTAATATATATACATATATAATAGTTAAAAGATATGATTATTATCTTTTTTACTCAAATTCAATTCTCACAAATAACATAAAATTTTAAATTAAATATATATAAATTTTTAAGTATATTATAAAAAAATATACCATTTCTAACATCATTACCACCATAATTTATAACACCATTACCCATTCAGAGAGAATCTGGTTATACTGAGCTCAACTTCAATGGACGTCGACGTGAGTTTGCACCGACGTTGAAGCAATGATTATGTCAATGTCGGCAGCACATGTCAAGTCGACATCAAACCAAAAATATGTTAACCACGATCACACGAGAAAAGTCAAGTCCTCGTTTTCTTCAATTATAAAACCTATATGTGTATTAAATTTATATGTATGTGTATTTAATTTATTTTTGTATATTTATGTCCTAGTTATGCTTGTTGTTAATGTATATAGTTGTTAAATTGCAAATTGAGTTTACTTTTGACAATCACTGTCTACCTTCTTTCTTTGCATATTTTTTCTTTGTTCATAGTTTTAGGTCCATTAACAAAAATCCTTAAGTTAGACCATATTTATATCAAAGGAGTCTCATTTCATTGGTACTAGAGTCATTATGGAATCGTGTGGATGATGGATACTAAAAGTCGATACTAGACTAAGTGGAAAGTCGGTGTGGACGGGGAGTAGTACAAGAAGAACCCATGGTTGTTGGTACAAGAAGAACCCATGGTAGGTAAAGATGACCAAATAATCATAGAAAAGGTAATATTTGGGGTCCCCTTGATCAAGGTTGTTAAGCATAGAACAAGAAGTATAATTGTCTTTAGGCAAGATAAACATTACTAGTTTCTCTTATTTTGTATATGGAAAGAAGAGCTTATGTGTTCTTCCACATAATATCGGTTTATTTCCGACTAGTATGGAAATACTTACGAGTGCATTCACCACAAGCATAGCTAATTCAACATGACCAAATTCCAAACCTAGTTTAAGCATTGTGAGTTTGAGAAGCACCACTATTGAAAACAAGATCGAGGTTGCACATTGGGGCTTATCGCTGGTAAACCCATGGATCTTCGCTCTTAACACGTGCATTAGGTGCGATAACCCAAAATTGCCAAGATCGTTTCTCTTTACACGTGTGAGAGACGCGATACCTTGGAGATCATCGCATGTAAGAGGAGCGATATTTGTTGATCCATATTGTGTGCAGAAGGCATGATAACAACGATAACCAGTGGTGCGATAACCGGTATTCATCGTTGCCTATGCTTTACAAAGGGAGTTATAACTTTGGCAGTTAATATATATTGAAAGTAATGTGTGTGTGTGTGTGTGTGTGTAGAAACCACGAGCTTGAAGTTTGAGGTAGAGAAATTCAGTAACAAGAATTTAACTGTGAGTTATGGAAGCTCAAGATGCAGGATCTACTCGAACAACAAGAAAATAACAAGGGCAGTGATGGTTGAGTCACCGTGAAAGAAAAATAAAATGTATTTACTTTAGAGTTGTAGAAATTATTGCTTGCATGTAAATGGGCATATGTCTGTAAGACCTGGATAGGCATGCGTACCCCTAGTTTATCAGGTC
>CBVK0100364475.1:0-12859 GCA_900067695.1 Picea abies
AAAAAAAAATATAATAATAATGATAATAAAAATAAAATCCAAATGAATAATAACTATGATCTTCGTTAAAATCTTGTAACATGAAGGGAGTAAGAAATGCAATTTATTTAAAAAAATAAAAATAAAATTATGTTGGATTAAAATTTAAAAAGGGGATTAATTGTTTATTACCTTAATAAATTAAAGTATACTAATTAAATAAGAAAAGGGAAAAATGGTTAATTTTCACACCTGCCTTTTTGAGTTCTAAGTAAAAAGGGGAAAGAGGGAAAATAAAAAATAGGAACAAGGAAAAAGAGGTAACATAAAAAGGGAAAATGGGGAACTTAAGGGAAAAAGAAAAAAGTCAACTTAGTAAAGAATCTGCCATTTAAGAGCTTCTAATTTTAAACTGAATTAGCAATTTAATTAAATAAGATTTTAGGAAAGAAAGGAAGATTGAAACTATATAAAATGAAGGAAGGAGAAGGATGAAGGGAATCTTCTATTTGTGTAACGTCACACTGCAGAAATATCGACTTGACTGATTTGCTTGTGGGAGTTGGGATACCCAACTTGGAGAGGAGTGGTAACTCGGCCTTGCGAAGTGAGCTGGGAGCTAGACAGAACCTCTGGATAGTGTGTGTGGCCCCTTTGCGGATTGAGGGGATAAGGGGGGAGAAGAGTACCCCTAGCATTGGCTGGGAGGTACTGGTGAAGTCTCGACGGTCGGCAAGCGGGAGTTGCATGGAGCACGCGGACGACACTCGGAGCGGGCGTTCAGGTAACGGTACGCTCTCTTCATTTTGTTTGGTAGATTGTATTAGGACTTATGCTTGGATATGCTTATTCATTGGAAAGCATTGGCTGGGAGGTACTGGTGAAGTCTCGACGGTCGGCAAGCGGGAGATGCACGGAGCGTGCGGGACATCATTCGGAGTGGAGATTAGGCAACGATACACTCTCTTCATTTTTGGTATGGTAGAATGTATTATGACTTATGCTTGGATCTGCTCATTTAATGGAAAAGTAAAATGATGTATTTTTTTATTGATGACTGAAACCTTCCTTAGCCTAGCTCGATGGTTGATGACTCCCATGGCCTTCGTTTTACCGCATGTCTTGACCACCTTGATGTGTTGATTGTGACCTTCATGGTTTTTTAGACTTCGTCCCTAGCTCACCAGTCCTCCCCTGAGCAATCAGCCAGGAGCCTGATCTACGGTCGTCACCTTAGCGTTAAAAGACCTATGGATACGGTCGTCACCTTAGCGTTAAAAGACCTATGGATCTCAACGCCCTGCTTTTCTATGCGATGATGACGAAGCAAAGGATGAACCTATCTGTTGTCTACCCCTTCCGATTGTTCTTGGTTGACTGGTGGTATTACACCCTTGCGAGTGAATATTTATGCGATTGTTTATCCCTTCCTTTCGTGATCCGCTTTTACCCTCTGCATTGATGGAATGAACTTTGTTTTTTAATGCCCTTCCTGGTAACGATCTAAACCTGTGTTTTATGTTTTTCTTTGTGATTTAATGACAACGTTTCTCTTTATTCCGACTTCATTTTTCCCACTTGAATGTCAACCTTGATTTATATTTGGACTGTGTTTTTATGTATGCTTCGGTTACTGGGCGATTTCTTTACTGTCAACGATTATTATATTCATTGGAATTTTGGCGCTGCGTTTTCAGTATTTGACGTCTATAATTATTCCCATCATATAGGCGTTTCTTTTTATTTTCCGAACTTTATAAATCTCTGAGTCTTGAATGTTTACCCTTGCATTTTTGGTGGATGTTTGCCTTGGCAATCCATATATCATTACGACGGCGGTATCATTTAGTTATTCGACAATTCATATGTAATTATGCCCATATTATCCTTATATGCCTTGTGTTTGCACATATGTACTACACCAATTGGCGTATTCCCCAGACAGTATAATAATATAAGAAAAATCCCTAAATTCTACCTTATTATGTAGATACAGCGTTTTGCTATAGGCAACACTTGATTTATGTGGGCAACCATTTCTATGTTGGACAGTAACCTGTATTAATATATAGCTGGTAACAGACAGAGGCCCGTAATAATGGATAGTTGTTAGTTGTTGAAGGTAAATACTGACTACGATTTTGATAAACAGGTACAGGCGAACAACGATCTAATTACTTAGATATCTATTTTTGTTGGGATAGCCTGGTACTGTAGCAGCGGTGTATTTACTTGTCCGTGTGTTTTCGAGCAAATTTAATGGTAAAACTCAGTAAATTTCTCGTGGATGAACCCAACGATTCTCTCAACGAGTTGATGGTAAACTCAGTCAAATTCTCCTGGATGAACCCTGTGATTCGATGATAGAACTCAACGAATTTTCATTTCTAATTCTCAGTGAATGGATGGGTAAACCCAGTGAAATTTTGACCGCCCTTTTGTGGCCACGGATTCATATGTAATTCGTGGATGTGCCTAGGGACAACGATTTAATGTATTATTGTAGGGGATAGCAATCCGGTGATGGTTGCCACAATGCAGTCATCGTTTCCTTTCAGACAGAAATCAATCCGGACATCTGTTATCAAGGGATAACGGTATATTTTTGGCAGTGTCAATATCAAAACAACGATCGTTTGACAATAGTCTTGATGATCTGACAGTGCATGACAGCATTGACATATTTATAAATTTCTTAATGACTGGTAGCATTGTAAGGAGCAGTTATAACTCCGTCTGATTAAAGGGACAGTGGTTCCCTTGATTGATGGTAGGGAGTCGTGAGTCTTGACAGCTAGCTGATAGCCTTTCGGATTACTTTTACACCTGGCATTTCATTTCACACTAGAGTTACCCTATATCTTATTTGCGCTGTAATCCTTATTCGTTGGTATCGTGTAGTATCCTATAGTCTCTTATTCAATGACAGAGAGATCAGTTATTATTTACGCCTCTCAGATTTTAAACAACAACTTATATTATATGTGACTCAGCAAATTTCTTACGGCTAATAATTCCAGCAAGAGAATCAATACAATAACTGCATGACGAAGACCTATAGTTTAAATTTTGCTAAAGTTGTTTCATTGACCTTGGTAAAACTTAACAGCGATACATTGATGGTTAAACAGATAGTGATCAGCACATCGATTTGTTAATGGGTAGCGAAGCTTTTATTTTTGGTATCTTAGCGATTCTTATGAGACATTAAAGATTTGGTGCGTTAGAGTTTTATATATCTAATGGGTGGAAGAAAGTTAGTATTTAATGGGAAAAACAATACCTATCACCTTAACTCTTATACCCTTGAGTGATCGAGCTAAGGAAATAAAGGTAGTCGGTTGCAAGGAGATATTAACTTTTCAATAATAACTGACTTACAAGTTTATGTTGTTTTTTTACCCTTTTCAGATGACTTGTTAGACAAGTTAAAACGTTAAGTTATAGGGTTGCTGGTTGTTTTAGTTCGCCACTCTCACTTGGACATCATGCTTAACAAGTAGAACAATAAATATATATATTTCCATAACATTATGCAAGGAAAAATTCAAATCAAAATGTGGATTTCAATGAAACAAGAATCACAAAAAATAAAATAAAATAAAACAATTCTAGGGACACATGACTTAACTTTGTATCACAAATTTCCTTTCCATCCAATGAAGTGTTTTTTTATTTCCATGTCATTCCTTGTCATGCCATGACGTGCCTTTCCCTATTATTCCATGCAATTTACATGCCTTGTCTTTCCTTTCCATGCCTTGCCTTACCATGTCTTTCCTTGACTTGCCATGACATGCCATGCCATGCCTTGCCTTGTCATTCCATGCCTTACCTTCCCTTCACTTTCCATGCCATGCGATGCCTTGCCATGTGTTTCCTTTCCTTTCCTTGCTATGTCATGCATGGCCTTGCCTTGCCTTTTGTTGACGCTTGAATTTGTTAAGACCGAAACGGAAACCTCACGACGATTAAAACTCCCCTACATTTTTATAGAGGTGGTACTCCTCTATTATGATTTTTGTGGGACTCTAGCTCCTCAGAATGTGGGACTTTTATAGTAGTTTGTCGTGGTAATCAAATAAAAAGTAAATATGAAAAAATGGAAAAAAAAAATTATTTTATTTTAAAGAAAGTTCTTGAGAATGGACCAGGAACCACACACATTCACACANGAACCACACACATTCACACATTTAAAGTAAATAAGCAAAATTTCCTCACATCCATCATAGTTGGGCTAAAGATTTATGACCAAATAAAAAATAAAAGAAAATGATCTGCATGCATAAGACAACTTTTACAGAGTGATACATGGGCAGCTCAAACAAATATAATGATAGATCAACCTCAAAAACTTTATATTCAGAAGACTGGGTTACAAAGTACAGTCGAGATTGTTTCCAAAATAACTCTTTTGAAATTTCTAAAAAATATATAGTTTATTACATATTCTCCAAAATTTAAATGTGTTTGTCATAAATACTAGTATTGTGGATCCCATGGACCATAAAGAAAATATATATAAGAATGAAGTTTGTAGAAGGAAGAAAGTGGGCAGCGAAAGATAGCAAGACCTGGTAAGAAGAAAAAGGAAATTATCAGTCTTCGGTTAAACATTTCTATTTAAAGAGGTGGAGTAATTGGATGAAGTAATTGATAAAGAAAGAAGGATGTGATCAATATGAACTTACTATGATGGTATCTCCCTCTTGTCACTTACTTGTTGATGTCATTTTATTGCTTTCATCGATGGTTACAGGAACCGTCTTAACTGCCTTTTGTCCTTCATCGATCAGTTTGTCGATAGATTTTTAAACCACTCTTCGATGTAGCTTCTCATTGGTGATTCCAAGTCTCTTAGATCAATGGAAATATTACACAATGCTTCTTCAATATCTTGATCTTTTACTAAATAATCTACTAGCTAGTTATCTACACCATCTTCATTATACTCAAGAATGCCATAGAACTTTTCAAATGATAACCCTTTAAATCAAATGATAACCCTTTAAAGATCTCAACTTGTTCGTCAAAGGCTTGCTTAGCTAGGAACAACGAGTTGAGAATCAATTTGGGATCTTGGATATCATGGGTGCTCCCAGCTAGGTCTATCTCAGTCAGCCTCTTGCATAATTCTTCCTTCATTAACACAGCTTGGTCACATGCTTGGACAATGATATTCAAGTTTTTAACCTTTTCCTTCTAGCATGCGTTCAGTTGTTTTATCCAGTTCGAAGAAGGGAGAACCTCCTCTCTTCTTCTAAACTATGTCATGTTGGTAACCTTAAAACCAAAGGGTATGACTACGTCAAGGTAAGAACCTTCTTCATTTTTTAAATCTGACTGTAAATATTCATGGAAGGCATGTGCCCTCGTTCCAAAAGAGATCATGTTCTTTGACATACCCCAGGCCTCTATAATTAATTCCATTATTTTCATAATTTTCTTCTTCAAATATCCCCTGGTTGATGTGAGTAGGCTTGAAGATCCTTCCATTTTAGCTACAGGTGTGGTAGGCCTAATCATTGCTAAAGGAATAGAATGTACTAGAAGAGGAATTATATCTTCTTCCAATTATTTGACTCTTTCCTTTAACTTCGTGTTCTCTACTTCAAGGCCTCCAATAGAATCATCTAGAGCATCTCCAGTTGCTTGGTGCATTTGGGAAATTTGGGAAGGTCGCATGTTCTATAGGTTAATCTATGAACTAGATTTCCCATTTTTATTCTTTACATCTTGTTTCTCAATAATTAAATTTTTGGCCTCACTGTCAAAAACAACACTTTGAAATACAAAAGACTCTTCTTCATCAAAGGACTCGATCTCAATTTTTTCTATCAAAGGAGTCTGGTGAGCCGTTTCCTCTGGTTGATCAGTGTTGGGGAACACTTTTTTGATGTCAATCTCGAGTTCCATTTCTTCGAGGGAGAGGCCGTGTATGCCTCTTTTGACTCAAGGTCGCTCCTTTTCTTGCACAATATTTTTTCTTTTCTTCCTCAAGGGAAGTTTATGGGAGATTTCAATTTTTCTCAGAGGAGGGTTCTTATCTCCTCCTCTGACTGAAGAAATGTGGGTCACTTTGTTAATTTGGTGGGCCATTGGAGCACTACTCTAAGATGTTGTACTTTTTGGAGTGACAGTTGGGGATTGGGAACTCTTCTCGCCGTGACCTTTTCCTTTCTATTTGTACAACTAATTGGTCCTAATTATTGTTTCCAGGTCACCAGTTTCATGAGAAGGAGTGTCCAATTCATTATCTTCATCTTCATTTAGAACAGTATTAATAAAATAATTGTTGAATCTAGTTTCCAGTATATGTTCTACAAAAATTCTGCTAGGGACGAACCCTTTTATCCTTTCATCATATCTTAGATTCACGCTGTGGAAGTGGCATGCAAATTCATCAATATTGTTCATATTTCTGAATATGAAGTCCCCAACTTTCCAAGGCAAAGGTATGAATTGATTTTTTTTCTTTTCATGGAAAAAATGCAACCAGTAGTTGTACTACCTTGCTACTTCAGCAACAAACATTTTGTTAAATATGTGGGATGGAAGGAAGGAAGGATTTTCCTTATAACCGAAAATCCTTACGACATTGTAATTGTCCATTTGTTCCAGCATCCCCTTCCTATACAAGAACTTACTCACTTGGTTAGACGTCCGGGGGGTGTCCTTACCAAACAAAAAACCTTTAAAAACTGATACAAAGTCATTAAAAACTTCATAATAATGTTGGGAGGCTTTGTGCCTCCATAATGTTTAATACTAGAAGGTTATTGGGTCAAATTCACAGTTTACCTTCTTACACACATATAATCTCAAAAATTGACAAGAATGCGCTATCGTGAAAACCAAATAAGAGGACATAAAGAAAATATTCTCCTTCTTGTATTGTGACAATTGGGAAGAGATTTCAATGGAAATAAACTTTCCCCAATCGAATATGGCATGTTCCTTGAATGTAAAGTATAAAATGTAAAGAATCATGCAGGAAATGTTGGTTGTAGTTTCTTATCATGTTACCCTCGTGAAAAGCCAAGCAATTTCCTGGAAAGGATTTTTAAATGAGCCAAAATACAATCTCGTGATGTCCTCGGGGATATTCGTTGGTTTCTCCGGGAACTTAGGTAAGAGGTCCAACCCATTTTCATGCTTCTTTAAGAATTCTCTGCAATATTAACCCTTGAAGGTAAGCATTGGCTCAGGAATTCTCAACATCTTACGAAATACCTGAGGCGACAGAGAGACAGAGAAATGGTCTTTCAATTGAATGATCCATTGGCTTGGAATATATCTCTTGGTGCATCAGGAGACCAACTCCTTATAGTATAAAACCTATGGGACGCATCCTACACGAGTGATTCCAGACGTCTAGAATACTTCCCTCTGGGCAGAAGAGGATAAGTAGTAAGAATATGCTCTGGACCACTTAATTTTTTGGTCCTCACACCCAGAAATGTTCAATGTATCTCTGGAGAATTGTTGTCGAGTTGCTTCCATAAGTTGATGGAAACGTTCCTTTGCTTCAGATAATGTTTCAAATGAATGCTTGAGAGGGATAATATAATCCTCCACAAATCCTATTATAATGCATTTTAATAGGATATCTTCTCAATCCCTTTTCTTATTAATGAAAATATTTACGGAATCTACTCAATGATTTGTTACCATTAAATCATATTAAATGTGTATTGGAAAGCACACAAAGGTGGCGGGGATGGACGAGAGAGAAATAGGATTTGAGATTTGAGGTAAAAAATGACTAAGTGTTGAAATGTGGTCATTCAGGATTAACAAAGGAGAGATGAGATACTTAGGAGCGGGAGGGGGGGTTTCAATGGTCAAAATGTAGATCACGGATATTTTGAATAAAAAATGTATATCACAGAACATGGGATATGAAAGCTTAACCCCACCAACCCGGGAACCCGTGATTGAAAAATCGGCTAAGTATAGGATAGCATAATGGTCAGTTGGAATCGTGATGTGAGGTTGTGTATGGAGATGAGGATCCATAATTATTCCAACCTGAGAACCCGCAAACCCGTCGTTTTGGAAAAATGACTAAGTATAAGAACTAGAAAGGGAGAATAGAAGGGAAAAAGAAAATGGGAAAAAGAGGTAAGTATAGAAGAAGGAAAAGAAAGGGAGAATTTTTTTTGGAAAAATAGAAAAGGGGAAGGAAATTTTGGAAACGGGAATTGATCTCAACAACAAGATCCAACTGTGAGATGATAACCCCATGTGGGTTGTCAAGAATCCAAAATCTCTCATGACTGAGTGCTTCCTCCCATTGGGCTATGGAGTCAGAGTAAGAACATACAAACTGAAAAAAATAAAGTTATGTACAATGAGAATGAAAAAGTCTTAGGAGAAAAAACCTTTCAAATATTTCCCATTGACAGGAAGCATTAATATTTTTCCCTTCATGTCTTGGAGCATATAGGAGTTAAAACCCAATATCTTCTCGATGGCATATGGTCTAATCCAGAGTGTTTCGAACTTTGTATGCATGGACGGATTCTCCTTGGCCTTGTTCCAAAGTAACACCATCTCTCCCTTCTGGAAACTTATAGCTGTGTAGGGTTTTTCTCATAAAACTTATTGGGATTTATTCTCCGTTGCTATTTTTCTGAGTGAGAACGGATGAAACAAATGTCTCTATAGTGAGTGAATAGATAATGAAGTCTCTTTGGAAATATGGACTGATGAGGAGAGAATCAGTGGTGATTGATCCTTTGATATTTTTGAATGCTTCATGAGTATCTATTGTCCATTCGAACCTCTGCTCCTTTTTCAACAACATATTTATGGGCTTTATGATGCTTATGTAGTCAGGGACAAATCTTTGTATAAAATTGATTTTTCTGAAGAATGAATGGACTCCCTTCTTGGATGTTGGGGAGTTGAGCTCATTTATTTCTTTAACTCTTTCTGGATCTATGTAAATCCCTTCCTTTCATACAATATGGCCCAAAAACTTACCTTGGGTCACATCGAACAAGCATTTCTTTAGATTCAGAGAAACATCGTATGATCTACATCTTTCAAAAACCTTTCTTAAATGATGGATATGATCCTCCATTTTCTTTGAATGCATCGTCAATTCATCTTGGTAGTCTTCCATAAACTTTCTTATAAACTCGTTGAAGACATGATCCATGGCCCTTTGGAATGTGGCTCCAGCATTCTTCAAAACAAAGGGCATTCTAGCATATGCATATGTCTTCCATGGTGTGATAAATGTTGTTTTTGCCCTATCTTCCTCATCTACCAAAACCTGTTTATATCCATAGAAACCATACAACATGGACATCCAGACCAATCCAGTAACTTGTTGTAGAAGAAACTCCATGTTAGGCAAAATAAAATCATCCTTTATGCTTTCTTTGTTAAGGTCTCTGAAGTCAACACATATCCATATTTCACCGGTCTTTTTCCTTACAATCACTGGATTTGAAATCCAGTTTGAATGTCTGATGGGATAAATTATCCCTGCCTTCTTCAAATTCTCCAATTCGATTTTTACCAAAGGTTTCAGCTTTAGATTCATCATCCTTATTTATTTTTTTACTGGTTTCTCTTCTTCCCTCGAAGGAATGATATGTTGGAATATAGTTTTATCATAGGCTTTCAAATCATCATAGGTCCCAGTGAAAAAATCAATATATTATTTGAATAAGGAAAGATATTGTTCAACCTCTTCAGTAGTGCAATCAACTCCCAAGTTGAGATATTTCAGGGACTTGTCCGTTCCAATATTGACTTTTCTCGTTTCTTGCACGTTTCGAACTGAAACTTATTCAAGGATATTCTTGGCATGATCATATTTTGTAAACAAATATTAGGCTTGTATATAGTCTTTTGGGACGACATATGATCTATCGTCTTCTTCATCATCATCATTTAACAAAAAAAAATCCAATTGGTCATCATTCTCAAATACTTGCAAGTACTCAACATTATCGAGCACGGATGGTCAAAAATCTCTTTCTACCTGGAAAGACGCTTTTCTTTGGACATTGTTTGGGTTTTATAATGAGGCCACTAAGGCTAGTGAATCGGCCTTGTGATTCTTGTCCCTTGGAATGAAATAAATGTTGAAGGAGCTGAAATATTCCATCGATTCATTAACTCTTTTGAAATACAACTTAAGTATTTCCTTTTTTATTTTATACCATTGGTTAACCTAATTAATGACCAACTCTGAGTCTCCAGTCACAATGAGATGTTCTATTTTCATTTCATGTGCAAGGATCATCCCCTTGATCAAAGATTCATATTTTTCCTTGTTATTTGTGCATGAAAACTCCAATCTTACAACATGGGCATGCATAGTTTTATTTGGACTCAAAAGAACAATTCCAAATTCATTCCCAGATTTATAATAGACACCATCAAATGAAATCCTCCAATAGCCTTCAAACAAACAATCTTGGTTTCCCATGCCTTGAACATGCTCTAGGATTTCGTTGTGCTCCATGTCTAGGATATCATAGTTTCCAATCTCGACATCTATATAATCTTCCATTAATTCATTATCCTTATTCTTGAAAGAGAAGGGTTTTCTAGGTTCACGGGGTACTCTAATAATCATTCCCTCCTTCCCTAGTAGCATCATACATATTCTGTCATTCATTATATATCTACCATTCATGGATGTAGTCTCTTCCCAGGACAACTCCATATGCTGGAGGAAGTTATACCACAATAATATTGAAAATTGTAATGATATGGGGGGTTGTTGTAATCCAAGCATAAAAATCCTTTATTTCTTCATACGTCGGCACTTTTCTAGAATCATTTGCATATATTCTCTCACCAGTTTCATAATAATTAGTGCAACTCATGCCCAATTCCTCCATGACCGCAAGCGGTATTATATTATTTGGCACACTAGTGTCAACTAAACAATTATGTAATGCAACATCATGATTTTAAATTGAAATGTAGAAGGGTGGAATTTTACCTCTCATCTTGACAATTGATGGGCTCTAGCTCTGTTTTGGAGTAGTAACAACAGCTTCATCTCTTTCCAATGGATCATCCAACAACTTCAAAATGTTTTGTCTTTGCTAAGGAATCTTCACCACCTTCATAAAAGGAAGAGTTATCTTCAATTTACTTAGGTCCTCCACAACATTATACGTCATTTGAGTGGAGCTTGATGCCAGGTATTGCCTTTTGGTTCCATTTCCATCCGTCACTTTCTCATTCGACACTTTTTCATTTGTTTTTTTATTTTTATTTTTGTGTTTTTTTTTCCTTGTCAGAGTCGTCATTATTCTTTAGTCTATTTACAAACCCCCTTGTCTAGGAAACGTTCTCTTGTGAGTTAGTATCATTGTCGCCCTCTCCAAATATATACATGGATGTCTCACATACGTCCATCTATAGAGTTTCGGAGCTTTCATCAGGTAAGTAATAATTTTATTGCTCAATTAATTTCTCGCCATAGACATCATTCAGAACAGTCGCATTTGGACTAGGATGTCTGGGAACTCTTGGTATTTGTGGGTTATCAGTATCCTCAAAACCCACTCTGTTTTTGGGGGGAGGGTTCCTCCTTTGCTCAGGGATCAACACTCTTGGGTTTGGCATGTAATAATCTCCCCTTCTCAGTATTTTTATCTCGTTATGCATTTTTTTGATGGTCCTATTCATTTTTATAATTTCAATTATTTGGTTAGCTTCCTGCATTGCCACAAGGTTAACATTTACATCATGTATCGTCCCTTTGAAAAATCCTCCTCCCGTCGTTTGATTCTTAGTTTCTCGAGGTTTCAATTATTCATTCTTTCTTGAACTGGAGTCTCCTTGATTATTAATATTTAATCCCCCCATCTGCCTTTGTACTCTTCCCAATATAGTGTTGGGGTCAACACCCATTTCAATCATAATTTATTCCATCTCAGTGGATTTATTCATTACCTCCTCCAAAGTATCCATTTGGGATGTTATGATGGCATATTTTACATTCGAGGGCATTTCATTCTTATAATAACTGAGAATAATTGGGTCATTTGGTCTTTTATCTTTTGTAATTCTACTCAAGGTCTTATTGAACCTGAGATTAAAATCTCGTATCCTTTCATTCTTCATCAACCCAATATGGGTGATGTTGGTGAGGAGGGTATTGTAAGCAATTGGAGGGGAAAACATAGTTAGGAACATAGCTTCAAAGACATTAAATGAGAGAATGGATCTAGTGGGAAACATTATATACCATTCATAGGTTGTTTCTGATAAGGTTTGCAGAAACAACCTTACCATGATGTCATCATACTCAACTTGGTGAAATTCACAAACGTCTAGAAATAAGTGCAAATTCCTCTTTGCATCGATTGTTCTGTCTCTAGAAAATTCCTTTAAGGTTCCCTTAGGGATAAAAAGGATCCCATGTTGTTCACCTATAAGATTAAAAGGGGAATCTCCTACCCTCATTCTATCTCCAAACCCTGGGATTCCTTGATTTCTCAAGGCATCTCTTCCACCTCCTTGTCTCTCCTCGTTATGCTCATCTCGGAGTTGTTCGACTCTCATTGCCATGTCTGGGGAGACTTCAGGGATAGACTTTTTACTACTAAGAATAGAGAGTTTCTTACTTTTACATCTGGTAATGGGTCCCTTATATTCATATTGCTTCAATCTTGACCTTGTTCTCGTGCTTCTCTAGCTAGCCTTTGATTTCTTTGATCTTGTCGTTCTTCTCTCCTATGTCTTCGAAGGATTTATCTTTCTTCTTCTTGGACTAATATCTGTTAGTACCCTTCTAATTATTCTCAAGTTTGGGTTGTTTTTATTACCATATTGTATAACTGGTATAAAATGCTTCGTTGATTATTCAATCCAATTTCCAAATGGGGTTGATTAC
>CBVK0100364476.1:0-12857 GCA_900067695.1 Picea abies
TATATTAAAACCATCCATAATAATAATAATTTTAATTACATTGAAGGCATTTTTAAAGGGCATTGTGCTTGTCCAATATTTTTTCATCCATCAAGGACATATCAAAATAACCTAGCTATCCTCCCTTCTCTAATTTGGTAGCCTCATTATAGTGGGCACTTGGTCTTGATTGGTGGTTGGATGCAATTTAATCCATGCCCACATGCAACCTAGGGAAGTTGGTTCTATAACCTCGGTTCCATTTCATAGCATAACATACCACCTCTACTTGTGATATTGGTCACCGTGGCTCTTTTCTAGTAGCCAACCATGATTGTGACTTTCAAACATAACATGATTTTAAGAGTAATTCCAATCACTATTATGTCTTTGGTTAAATGTTGGCACAACGACTAAGATTTTTAAAGTAGGAACAATCACATGTTTAGCTTAGAATCAATATCTCTCATATTGTTGAGGATACATTTTCTCACAAGTCCATTCTATTATATTGTTACAAGTAGAATATTTCTTGATAGTTTGATAGAGGAGGAGGAGGAGGAGGTAGGACCGGAGGCAACTAGATTAAAGAGAAAAGTTTTGATAGCTTGATAGAGGAGGAGGACTGGAGGCAACTAGATTAAAGAAGGAAAGTTGATGAAGGTGATTTTGAAATAACATACATAGATTGTAAGTCAAATTATATGAATAATTTCTGAATATTAAATTATCAACCAGGAGTCTGTAAATTTAAAGATGCAAGCAAAATATATGCAGGATCAGAGCCTATCTTATCCTATTTAAAAAAACATTCAAAATTTAAATCTAGGAGATATGTGCTAACTGGGGTGTTAACACATATCCCCTTCACTATAAGATGCAATCTTTCACAATGAATTAACAAAGAATTCATGCAACCTCGAAGAGTTGCAATGTGTATCCCTGCACTTCAGTAAGCAATCACGTTTCTACCAAACAACCAATGCAAATGCAAGAGAAAGGAAATATATGAAACATGGTGATCACTGGGGTGTCTTTCTGCATTGGGCCAAATAGTAGCAAGGCTTCTCTAAGGGCACCGATCCCAAACTTTCACCTACTCTAATTGTCGGGCGTTCAAGGGTTTTGAAAGCATAATTTCACTCATGAACTATGGCCTTTAGTGGAATATCTAACCTACACAATGATCCACACAACATAAATGGAAATAAAGCTTAATGAAGATAAATGAAATCCAATGCAGAAATGGAACACACCACACTTCATCCATCATTGAATGTTTCTTATTCTATATCCACCATGGTTGTAAATTAAGTTGTGTTCAAATAAAACTTTTCTACAACAGTGCTCTGTTTCGTATATAGAGAATCCACTGAATGAATATTAAAAAGAGAAATGAAATCAAATACAAACATAAAACACACCATACTTGCATAAAGGAAAAAAATACCATGATCCATTTGGAGTGAGCTCAATTCTCCCAAGAACCGGGTAACAAACTACTCTACAACATCATGAACTATATCAAATCATAAAACATAATGAAACTAAAAACTTACATTCCATATGTAAGAATTTATGAAGATGTTTTATTCACTCCATCATAAGTTGGACATATGCTCCAAGAGTCCTCCCCTTAGAATGGAGGAGGCACTCTTATTTATACATTATTTTCTTCGAGAATAAAATAAGCAACAAATAAATTCGGATCCACATATCTCTCATGTGGTTACAACCATTTGCTAATAATTAGCAAATAATATATCTAAAAATCTTCCCACAAATCTCTCTAAAATATTTGATAACAAATCTTCCATGATTCTTCTCCTTCCAAGATGCTTGAGTGATCTTCTCAAATCTTCAAGGGTTGAAGAGGAAATTCGAATTTGAGGTTAAGTGGTAAAATTTTGCATTGTTAGAATCTTCAAATATACCTGTAAACATCACCAAACTCACCCAACTTTCAAGGTTAAGTGAAAACATGTTATTTTTCTAATATTTAATCGTAAATTCACTTAAAATACTAAAATAAATGCATTGGAAAATATCTTGAACTTAATCCCACCTAAAGCATGAAAATGGCCTTAATACAAGGCTACGGGAAACAAGAAATGATTAAAAGTCAAAGAAAATGATGTGTAATAATGGTAAAATGGATGACAATTTGGCGACTCAACATAGATTCTTCAACATTCTATTATGATACACCATTATGTTTTGTTGGGATTGATTGTTGTTGTCACCGTTGTTTAATTCAAGTCGCCACTCCAAACTCCAACTCCAGCTTCTTCCCTAGCTTTGGATCTATCTCTCCCTCTCAATTGTTTATTAATTTAGTTCTTCATTAATTAGGCAGTGTAACCCATTTGTAGTAGTTTAATCATGTTAATTGAGTTAATTTTTTTCGATTAACCCACCTATTTATTGGTTTAACCCTCATTAATTTAACACGGTATAAGGTTGTTTATTGAGCTGTAGTTTAACTGTTCTACATTTTGGCCCTTTTCCGAGGATATTTTCTGTTTAATTTTTCCCGAAATATGCCAAGAAATTGTTGGATTTGCAAATTTGAGTGGTTAATTCTGTATAATCTGAGTGCCCCAAGGTTTTTTCAGCATGTTGAATCCATTTCTGTATTCAAGAATGCAATTTAAACAACATAAAAATGTGATTTCGTTCAGATTTATGTCGTCGGATTTCGACGAAAAGGTTCAAAACATAGAATAATTAGACAACATCGTTTATTAGTTTAACTTATCTTTCTTATTGATGACTTTGGCTCTACCTCATTATTTTTAGCCATGCTTATTACTTAATTTAATCCACTTGCTTATTTGTTTACTCACTTGTTCATTAGTTAATATGCATGTTGCTTATCATATTACTTTTTCATTAATTTGTTTCCTTTGTGAGAGTACTCACTTGTTAATTAGTTTGACCTGCTTAGTTGAGCATGTCCCACATGTTTTTTATATTCATTTGTGCTACTTAATCATAGAACTCCCAAGCACATTAATCATGAATATAAATAATATGATGATCATCATAGATAGCGGGCCAAGATGAAAACTATGAAAGTTGTGAGACAATTAGATAATGAAAAGAGTATTAAATGGAAAGGGAAATGGATAATGAAAACTGAGTTGATTACCCACAACATGCTTTGATGGTAGGTCCACCAAATAATCCCCATTAATCCAATGATAAAGGATTTACCTATTAATCCTATTAATCTCGAAGTGACTTTCTCCCAGTTGACGTGGCAACCTCTCGTTACTTCGACACTTCGGGCTTCGAGAGATTTTGTACATGGGCATGAATATCTTCTGAAGTGACTTTCTCTTGGTTGACGTGGCAGTCTCTCGTTACTTCGGGACTTCGACACTTCAGGGCTTCTGTCTGGTCATTAATCCTTGCATGATTTTGAAACTCTGAATGCACGAGAGTCGTTAATCTGAACTGCACATGGGATCTCCGTCGTTGAAAATTGAGCCTGCTTGTTTGCTTGTATTTCAAGCCCAAAATGGACTGCTCTGAATGTTGCATTTTTCAGAGCTTCTGAACGTGGGCATGAACATCTCCCGAAGTGACTTTCTCCCGGTTGACGTGGCAATTTCTCATTACTTCGACACTTCGGGCTTTAAGAGATTTTGAATGCGGGCATGAATATCTTCCGAAGTGACTTTCTCCCAGTTGACATGGCAACCTCTCGTTACTTTGACACTTTGGGCTTCGGGATATTTTGAATGCGAGAATGAATATCTCTCGAAGTGACTTTCTCTCGGTTAACATGGCAATCTCTCGTTACTTCGGGACTTCAACACTTCGGGGCTTCTATTTGGTCGTTAATCCTTGCGCAACTTTGAAACTCTAAATGCACGCGAGCCGTTAATCTGAAATGTACATGGGATCTCCACCATTGAAAATTGATCCTGCCTGTTTGCTTGTATTTCAAGCCCGAAATGGACTACTTTGAATGCTTCATTTTGCTCATATTTTTTCCCTACGCATACAACATATTTGGCCGACCTGACTTTATCAACCAGAAGAGGAAAAAATTATAGGAAGGTATGAAGAAAAGAGAGAGACAGGGCAGAGGTGTAGACCCAGGTCTTAACAATAATTACATATGACCCATGAAAACTTTATGTGCTAACATATGGGAAGAATATCTTTATGAGATTTTGGTTTCCAATATTGATTTCACTATCTTTATTTGAGTTGAATATTCCAAGAATGTATTTTTGTTTTGTGAATTGCTAACTTGATTTGTAGTAGGAAATCACTAGATAACAAGGTACCTAGGTGTCAGAGTAGGGATTTCAACATGGTATCAAAGCTGTCGCTCTGAGAGGGATCCAATCTCAGGTTGCACAACGATAGATCTATTATATATGAGTGACTGAGAAATAGATCTAGTTTGTATCTAGGGTTAAAACAACATATCTATTGTATTAGGAGTGTTGCGATGGGTGTTTGAAGACCAAGCATAGATCCACTATATTTTGTAGCAGATCTATCATATCTGCAGGAGATCTCAGTAAATCTATAAACCAACATGCATAAATCGAAGCACATATTTCAGGGAAACAATTGTACTGCAGTCAGATCGGTCGCTAAGGAAAACATGGGTATTTTGATACAGTTCATGCAGATAACACTGGTATTTGGTTACATATCACGCAGTAACAATGTGGGTACCAATACATATGTCACGTAGAAAAACAAGAGTATCAACATACAATTCATGCATAATAATGCTAGTATTAGCATACAAATCACGTGGTTAGTGCAGATAGCATGGGTAGAGGTCGTACATGTCAGTACAAGGGAATTTTCAGTAGCCAAGGTAGATCAACAAGTCTGAGTAGCAAGCAACAAAGTCCAGGAAGCAGAAAAAATTATGTTGGGTGTCTTGATGAGCAATGCCAGGAGGATGGGAAGCCAATAAGGTGATCTCGAATAGGTAGAGAAGGACTTTCATATAGAGATATAAGCCACATGAAATAACATAGGAGCAAAGGAATTTTTCTCATGTGCCCAAGTCATCCACTTTGGAGCAAAGAAGGACATTTTCTGAAGTCCTTATGCCACGAAGGACAATGAATCAAGAGGATCTGAGATGGGTGAAGAAGGACTTTCATCCAGAGACTAGGGGATGACAAATCTATTGGAGTCAGTGACTCATCGATAAATCAAATGAATTTTTCTCAAGGAGATCTTAGCAAAGGGTGAAGAAGGACTTTCACCTAGATATCTAATTAGTCCAAAGGAGAAGAGAAGATGACGTGGAAGCAACATATAGATCTTATAACAAGGACAGATCTAGGTATACTTGAGAAATAGATATGAGTTGTAGGAGAAGCTAGAGAAATGATGTGAGCAACATAAATATTTGGTAGAAAGGATAGATCTAGGCAGCAGAGCAGTTACATGTATATGATCGTACAATAACAATGGAGGTGCGAGGTTACATGAGTTGGATATTTCTCAGTGAAAAAAAATTACACATAGAATGGGATGGTGAGATATCATTGAATTGGGTGGAGAAGGACTTTCATCCAAGTGTGCAGGGGCAGAGCCTGAGGAAAGGAACAAAGGAAGTAGCAACCAACAAGATCGAAGGACAAATCTTGAGGTGTGATAGGATATTCTTGTTGTTTTTTAATTTTTCTTTAGGTGGGCCATTATCCTAGGACGTGAGCCCATATTTTATACTAATAAAATCAACAAGGTATTGGTTTTCCCTTAGGAGTTTTTACCTAGAAAATTATGCGTGCAAATGTGTATGGTTTCCTTATTGTGCTTCCCCTGATTTATTTATTTAGATCATTAAAACTCAGTCGTGATTTTATTCAATATTTTTTTTTAATGAGTTTATTACAACAAGGGAGAGTCTTCCCTATGTTCAACACAACTACAATAGAGCCATACATAGCTCAATCGGCCACAACCCCTTTCAGGTGGGATTGAGGATTCAACCATTGGGTCCCATGGATGTTGCACTACCCCTTGCGGCCACCCGAGCATAATCGTTGCATGCTCCAACTGGAGCTGATAAAGCCACCTGGTTCATTGAGAGGATCCAACACATCCGCCAATAGGTTCAGGATATTTTACAGAAGTCCAATGTCAAGTACAAGCATCGCCATGATCAACACTGGGTGCCACACCAGTGTCAGGTGGGATACAAAGTTTGGTTGCACTTGCAAAAACAAGGCCTCATCAGAAGCTTCGTCCACTCCATTATAGACCTGACACCATCACCAAAGTTGTGGGTGACAATGCTTTCGAGCTCAACCTTTCCCACTTCCTTGGCTTGCACCCAGTGTTCAATGTGAACCTCCTTCGGTGTTATTTTCCATCATTATTGGACACCTCAGAGATAATAAAACAATTGACACCAACATAGCTCAACCATGACTACATGGAACATGCATCCACTGATTAGATCATGGACACATAGGTCAGAGAATGAGTTTCAATTGTTTCTCTGCTTAGGCCGTGAGATTCCTGCATTGAGTGCAGTGAAGAACCTCCGCATAGAGTGCGTCGAGGAGGCCAAGCAGTTAGACTCTTGCTCTCTTGTTCCCAGAGTGGGTTTGAAGTATTTGAGCCGTGCAGGTGAGTGCAGGTCGAAGGTGAGTCTCAGCGGAAAGGCTGAGAGAAGGAGGTAGCAGTTCTCGAGAGCGTGAGCGCCCAGAACTGGGAGACTTCATCGTTTGGGAGAAGCGGGTGAAGGTCGAGTGCAGGGAACGTGCTCGAGAAACCCCTGGAGGAGCTCGAGTTGGAAAAATCTCGGGAGGGATAACACCTTGGACCTGTTGAGTGTTCAAAACCCCCAGTGAAGGTGGCGAGGAGACCTCTTCATAGAGGAAGAGAATCAGCGACTTAGATCGTTGCGCAGATTTGCGAAGTTCCATGGATCATTGGATCTGAGAGGAAGTGCAGGTTAGTTAACCCTCAGGCAGGGGAAGAATTCTTGGTCATTGCACATCGGTAAATCGGGGTTGGTGAGCGTAAGGATCGCATGCACGTTGAATCCGCGAAGTGCGATCCCCCGATTTGATCGGGACCGTCAATTCCTGGAATCCGCGAAGTGCGATCCCCCGATTTGATCGGGACCGTCAATTCCTGGAGGGACAGGTGGCACGAATCCGGAGCATCGGGAATTCGACATTCGGGGTTTCCAGCAGCACAGGACTTGGAGTCGAGGATTCCGCGAAGTCCCGAAGGTGAAGGAATAGAGTGGGACCCCGGAGGCATAGTGGAGTCCAGGTGGCGCACTCGCGCGACATCAGAGCTTCGACACTCGGGAAATTGATAGGTCAAGGCTCGTGGAGCGAGCGGAGATAACCCGAGGTTGACCTTTGACCATCGGGAATTCGGGGTTTACTCTCCCAGGGACAACACCGTGAGTCTCGCGATCTCGCGAGGTCCGATCTCCCGATAGCACGTGCAGGGGAGATCATCGAGTAGACCGTGGGTAGGACTCCTGAGAGGAGTGGAAGAGCTTGGACTCTTCGGGCCGAGAGGGAGAAGAGGTCCTGGTAGAGCAACCGCCTGCTGTAAGAGCGGGGTTGCGCCAGTCAGGAGTAGGAGCATTCTAGAGGCACATTGAGGGAGATAAGGCCTTCGATGAATTTGCCAAACTTTGTGGCATTGATATGTAGCATCATCGATTCTGTGGCTTCCATTATTTGGGGAGAAACTGACTAGCAGGGTTGGAGGGATGCTAGTGTGCAGGATGATGTGTACGATATTGTGCCAGGGTCATAGGGAGAACCAGTTCTAGGTGGCTCTTTGATAAATACCTTCCTCACTAAGAGGGAGTATGGATGCTTGGTAGCATCAGACATGTATTTATGCATAGGTATATGTGTCTAGACATGTGGAAGTCGTCCACATCCTTCTACCTTGAGACTTTAATTAAATGAATTATTAAAGTAAATTTATTTTATTAGCGAGATGAGTTGTATTTAAATAAATTATTTAATTAGTATTATTGAATCAAATAATATCCATTGATCTCAAGTGAGATGAGAAGTAATCTCAACCGTCAATCACCTTGGGGATTAGGGTTAGGTATTAACTCAATCGTATAAAAGCATCGCAAGGGTGAAGGAGAAGATAATTTTCACACTTGTGTGATACTTTGCTCACATAGATAAGAAAGAAGGAATTTTTCTACTGTGGAGTCAGTTGAGAGTTTAGAAGCAAAGAAAGACTTTTTATTACACTTGAGAGAGCAAAGAAGGACTTTTGATTAAGAGGATTGGACCAAGAAGGACTTTGATTCAAAGAGATCTTGGATAGGTGGAGAGGGACTTACAACTAGAGATCTAGGCCATAGAAAGAGAGAGAGAAAGTGTGCAACAAAAGGATCGACTGCCATGGAACAGTGCAGGTATTATGGTACAGGTCGCGCAATCAACGTTAGTTTCAGCGTAACAATCACGCATATAACATAGAACAATGCATATATCAGTGTAACAATCGCATTGTTGTCGTTCAAGATCGTACAATTGTTTTTGGCAGTAGATCATCTAGTCAAGTTTTGGTGTAATTTGTCTCTTTTCTATTTGGGCCATTTTCCCAGTAAGGGAGCCCTTGTAAGATTTGAAGTTATTTGAATCATAAGCTTAGTTGATGGGAAAAATATCTTTGTGAGATTTGGTTTCCAGTATTGCTTCTGCTATATTTATTTGAGTTGAATATTTCAACAATGTATTTTTTTTTGTGTGAGCTGCTAACTTGATTTGCAGTAAGGAAATCACTAGACAACAAGATACCTAGGTGTTGGAGTAAGGATTTCAACGCAATCTTATCTTTTCTTTTCCAATCCCTAGAAGGATTTTTCTTATGCTTCGACTGATCGCAGTATCACTTGGCCTTCCTAATAGTATCCTCCAAAGTCTCAGGCTCATCATATTCAATTATGTCCTGATAGGACTGTGGAGAAAATGTTGTGTCCATTCTTTTTCATCCTTGAGGTAAGAGACATACCTCAACAACTCTAAGAATCTCTTGGCATAAACATCCATGGTAAGTTTCCCAAAATCATGTTCATGGAATTCTTTGATCTTGCCATAGAAGTATTTCTGTAACAAGTATGCCTTCTAAAAATACTTCTCAAATTATTTCCAGGTCATCTTACTCTCTTTCAATCCTTTAAACTCCTTGAGGTCCTCCTACCATATGGAAGCTCCTCCATTTATATTGAAGATGGCTATCTTCACCTTTGTATTTTCTGAGTAGCTATGTACTCGAAAATACTTTCTCAATCACAAAAACCAAGCCTTGACTTGTTCTCCCTTTCTGATTTCTCATTCAAAGGTAGGAAACTTAGCCTTCTTGAATTCCTCTGTCAAAGAACTCTATGAGTGTCTCTTTTTTTTCTTCCCGGGAACACTTGATCTAGTATCGTTGCTGGAAAAATCCTCAGAAGTAGTCTTCCCACTGGATGGCTCTATGGAAATACTTCCACCCGCTATGTTTTTATTTGCATCCCGATGCCTGTTCTTGGAAGAACTCCTTCCTATATTGCTAAGGGCCAATCCATGCTTCTGGGAATCTGAAGGGGTTTTTGATCTCTCTGATTGATGTAGCTCTACATAACTAGTGGTCGGACCTTGTTGCAAATGCTTTTGAATTTCTGAAAAGCTTTGCAGTAACACTCCATTCAACTCTGCTTACTCGGCCCAAGATCTCATGAGCCTCTCATTGTCTGCCTTCAAACTTCTGATGGTGGCTACCAAATCTGGAGGGGTTTCTCTATCCCTCCAACCATCAGATTCCTCATCTCTAAGGTGTGAGGTGTTTTCCATGCTATGCTGCACCATTCACCTCTACTTCCTTTTTAGTACGTCCCACGTGCTAAAATAGTAAAACAATATTAGTTTACTACATTAAATTTTAAATATGCACTCCTAGAAAAATAAAAGTTTTCTTAAACAATCATGCGGTTTTGGTGATCCGTTCAATCCTAGAGTATGAACTCTGCTCTGATAACACTCTATAACACACCTAACCTCCTAGAATCACTTAGGTTGGTGGGATTTTCGTTTTTCATTTTCTTCCTACGTTAAACACTCGTGTTTACCATCCTTGATTCTTACTCGTCACGATACATGTGAGAACTTCTCTCATCACAATGTTTATTGCATCCAATCTAACTCATCTGACCCCCAACATTCGACGAAGTCACCCCAAAGGTTTACTACAATGACTAGGAAATTAAAAATTCCGTGATTGGGTGGACGGAATCACTCCACATAATCAGATCAATGATAAACAACAATTCATACCCTTTACCCATTAGAATAGTAGGTCACAAGGCATGAATATTCATTTTGATGGCTCCTCTTCGATGGGTCATTCCGATGGATCCAACGATCCTCAGAATTAGAAAACAATGGTCTTGATTGCATCGGCACCTATGATTGTTCGACGATTATCACCTGTCCCTTCACGCATCCATTAATTGAACAAGTGGGGCCTTTGACAGATCTACAACTAACGGGGGATAAATTTCTGTGAATCGATGACTCATATCCACTTGGGGTCCTTTACCATCATAGTACATCCACTCCGAGTGATCACAGAGCACTCCAACCAACATTCTCTGATAGACTATTTCTATGGATCCAACGGTCCTTAGTGCATCCCATCTAATGTTCACAACTCGTTCGAGGTCCTATAATTGCACAATGGTTAACCAACACATCTCTTCTTATAAGTCATTTTTGTTGGTTTGGATAATCCTAGATCCAACAACTAAGAATCCATCAAAGTCCTTCTTGATAGATCTACGGTCCTCACTCCCTTAGACTTTCTCACCGTTAGACTCCTCCATTATAACCCTTCCTCCAGACCATATTTGAGGCCTCCGAATGTTTACTTTTCGATAGACTTACGTCCTTTACACTTGACATCGATGGTCCAGATTTCATCAAATCCCCTTCTGATGGCTCTACGAATCTCCTTGACTCGAAGTATTCCTCATTGGATTCTCGTTGAAACCTTGCATTTGGACACTCTGATGGCATCACCTTTTGACCAACAATCTAGATCTCCCTTCTCTACCAAATCAACGACTATCAATCCAGAATCCCATTGAAGGTTTTGCATCCTACAAACTTTCCATTTCAAGGAAGGAGGTTTCATAGGGCTAAGGGATTCCTAAAACTACATAGAGACCTTCCTATGCATTAGGGCACTATGATACCACTCTTCCAATGAAGATCCATATCCTGCAAGCTTTCCATTCTAAGGGATAACATTTTACAAGGATGCAACCTGTAGTAACATTTCTCATTCATGTATTCATATTTCCATTATTAATTAGTGAAAACAGTCATACTTAATCCATTTTTCTTAGAAATTCAACATTCTTTCAATTAAGATACATTCATTTCATAAAGAACATAAAATTTCTTCATTGTTAAACATGCATTAGACACAACAATCAATAACACTTATATGCTTAATAAATAATCTCAACCAACCAACTCACTGAGGGGAAAAGCCTTTCCTCCCAACCGTAGGCTATGCTACATAGGGTCTTTCAACAACATGCCACACCCATGCCATGCCATGATACCACCAGGGGACTAATTCAACTAACTGCCAAATTAAGAAAATGGTCTAGGAAGGTTACTCTCCTTCACTCCACTGGAAACAACATATTACTCTCCTTCACTCCACTGGAAACAACATAAGTTTCCCTCTTCCCACTTATTTGAAGACCTCTAGGAGTTTATCAAGCACCTTCCCAATTGGATTTCCTTGGAACAAGGGAGCCCCTTATCTTCTACACAGATCCTCAATGACCTCCCCTTACTAGTGAAAGTTTGTTTCCAGTAGGTACCAAGTCGCGACCCTCCACTACTCCAGTTTGGATATGGGTCTTCTCTACTTGAGTGCGACCATTATTTTCTTGGGAAAGTTTCCTATTTTCCTCAAAGAAACTTCCCAGTTGCTCTGCTACTTATACTGGTGCACATGAATCTCTCCACTCACCACATCATATATTTGTGAGTCTACGACTCCCTCTACTCCCAATCGACCTCTGTGAGAACCAATCTTCTTAGCCCCTGTGTGTTGGTTATCTTATTCTTCTCAGGTTGTTGTAATTCTCCTGTGCGCATCTTCTTGGCTTCTCGTCTCCTCCCTTCTGTTCATCTGTTGTGAACTGTGTGTTGTTTTCCACCTTTGTTCTCTTCTTTCACCTATCCTTGGGATTCCTTTCGTCTATTGTCAGACACAACCCTCCAGTCAGAATTCCAAATTTGAAGGGGAAATCTAGTGCGTCCTTCTATCTGGGGTTTTAGTTGACCCTTCATTCCTCCAAGTACCAAATCTTCCAACAATTATAACCCTCCAGTCAGANNATTCCTCCAAGTACCAAATCTTCCAACAATTATAACCCTCCAGTCAGAATTCCAAATTTGAAGGGGAAATCTAGTGCATCCTTCTATCTGGGGTTTTAATTGACCCTTCATTCCTACAAGTGCAAAATCTGCCAACAGTTATAACTTCTCAACCACTCAACTCTGATTTCCATAACTGATCACGTGATTTCATGCACTCCAACTACGTTGATAGGTAGTGTATTCAATTCTTGCGGGCGTAGGCTGAAATGCTGAGCAAGCTTCCTATATGGTTGAATATATAGGCTTCATCATTGACTATATTCTCTACTATTGACTATTGAATATAAATGGTTGACTATGGTCTATGGTTTTTATGGTTGGTTATTTGACTTTATAGTTTAAGGGTATGGTTATATTTTTCTATGGTTGATTATGGTTTATGTGTTTAGTTTATTATTTAATTTAATATGGTTTAAATGGTTGATGGTTTTCTATATGATTGAT
>CBVK0100364477.1:0-11151 GCA_900067695.1 Picea abies
AAGGAAAAGGGTTAGAGAAAGAAATATAAAAGAATAACTAAGAAATAAAATAACAACTAAACTAGTGAGCAAAGGGACATAAGAACAAAAGAAACAATAAGACCCATGTCACCAATGGTAAGGTTTATATGAGTGAAAGAAAACACCAAGAAGAAAGAGGACTATGATTCCCTTCTTCCTCCAAGGGAGGGCTCTTGGACCCCCACAAATAAGCTCTTGGGCTCTTGGACCCCCACAAATAAGCTCTTCTTACAACTTTGAATGAAAATGGTGAAAGAATTATTTGCTAATCCACTCAATGGGTGAGATGGATTTCCCAATGTAATGGTGCTAGTATACTCTTTATGAGAATAAAGGATTCCTCAAGAGAATAGTAGCAGCATAACTTTGCTATTGAATTCCTTAAAAAATGAAGTGCACCCATGGCCTTTTTATAGCACCTCTTTGAGGTATTGTGCAACCAGCTTGTAGAGTGGAAAGAGTCTAATTAGGGCATTTTTAGGTCTTTGACCAGCCACCCAGTCGAATCCAGTCCAGATTTGAGTGACAAATCAACTTGGAAGTTGAACTAGAAGTGGGTGGGAGGTCGGACACTCTCATAAATGCGTCGTTCTCAGATGTGTGTGGATTTTAGCGACTACAGTCGTGCATCGGGCGCATGTGCACTTTTCCTGCATTTTTGTTTTGCGCATGTGCGCGCACGCCCTGTGTAGTCATAGCACACTTTAATTTTGTCACTGGTTGTATAGTTTTTGACCATTTGGAAATGCTTTTGTGGTAATTTTGGTCCATGGGTGACCTCATAACTGTTTGGCGATGTTGAATTCTTGTAACCATTTGCGGACGAAATTTGAGTGATAATAAATGCCCCCTGATGGATGAGGTTAGGAGCATACGTATAGCTGAAATCCATCAATGTTTCTTCTACTGAGAGTGTCATTGTAAGAGAGAGCGATAGTGGGATTGTCAAGAGTTGCCCGTTGGAGGGAGAAGGGAACCTGTAGAACCCAACCTTCCAGAAGGTGTGTAAAAATAAACTGTGTACAAACGAGGCAAGCATGCCCCATGCTCGTGTTCATGTAACTCAAAAAGGAATGGTGTGTTGATGTAGACAACTGCAGTGCCCTCGGGGGTGGTTGTGATAAAGGCAGAAGACAATTCTACGGAGGAACATACTCTGACCAGTAGGTAGTGACATCTGTAAGAAATATCACAGATTCTCTAGGCATTGATAGCCCAGCCAAGTTCAGAGGTCGTCGGCAAATATAAGAAATAATTGCAATATTCGCAAAGTAAGACCCACCGTAACATGAGAAAGTGTTGAAGTCGAATGTTCTGGGGGTCAACGACAACAGGGAGCAATTGTGGTTCTCCCTGTGCGGGGAGAGCAGATCGCCTTCACTGTGGTGGAGGACATATACTTTTTGACTGGGCTCCCTTTTCGGGGAATGCCCCTACCAGCGGAGCTGGTGTTACCTGCGGACGTGTCGTTAGCGACTTTGGGTCAGAGGTACTGTGTGAGGGAGAACTACATGTCGAGCTCCGTCGTGAGCATCGGGGCGATGGATTCTCTAGTAAATCGCTATGTAGAAGTGATGATTGTGAGGGTGTATGGGTCCCTTGCGACTCAGTGGATCAATGGTGGTCAGCTGAGTGTTATGGGGAGGGCACTGGTCGGGGAGCACTTTGCCTGGGGGTTGACGCTACATGCCAGGATGGTGGGGCAGCTGGACAGATGTCGGTCTACCTACACCGGGGACTTTGCCTTTAGGTCTATCTTGGTGGCCTGGTTTTTGGAGAGGGTGCCTATGTTGCGCCCTAGGATTTTATTGGGTGCTCCTGGGGCGCAAGAGCCATGACTGAGGTGGTGGTCAACTATTTTGGTTCACCACGATGGTGGCGAGGGCGGCCAATTTTTCACGGCTGAGGCGGCACAGGTGTCGCGGCAGATGCCGCAGGTTATTTTGCAGTATCCATATGCTAGTGTTGACTTCCGGGGTGATCCAGACATGTTGTTACCTCCAGGGGAGGTGTTTGATCACCGAGGTATGTTTATGAGTTAGATATATTGATTTTTTGAGATAGCATGACATGTGTATTTTGTATAGATGCTGATAATATCGTTTGGTTGTTTGTATGTGCAGATGTGGGACCTCGTGGGTGCGAGGTTGAACTGTTGAGAGCGTCGGCTCGCCAGGAGTCGTGGAGACCACTGCGGGGAGGGCCACGGGCAGGAGAGAGATGTCAGCGTGAGGATGCCAAGGCGAAACCAGCTGAGGATGAGAGAGCAGCGAGGAGACGTCGTTTTGATGACCCAAGTGCCAGACCATCACATGCTCCTCCGACAGATGCTGGAGTAGATTTTGAGGATATTCGTCGCTGCCTAGAAGCGGTGCTATAGGGCGTGCCTGAGGGCATCCTAGAGCAGTGTGTGGGAGTGTCACTGATGTGGCAGGTCGTGGTGCAGTGAGCAACAGTAGCAGGTGCTGCTATGACCGGACAGTTACCTTCCGGTCCGGAGGGACCAGTAGTGGGTGGGGGACCACCGCCTAAGGGAGGGGCAGGAGGTGGTGCTCTAGAGGCACCTTGAGCGGTGCTCTATGTATTTTTGTATTTTTGTATATAGGCCGGTGAGCCCATTTTGGTGTAGTGGCACCAGTTTTGTACCGAGGTGCTTCATTGGCCTGCGGATGTTTGTATATTTTGTACGTAAACATTTTGATGGCACTGTGGACCGATTTATATATATATATATATGAGTATACATTTTGTGGTCTATGTGATGTTTACATGTGTTTGTTAATGTGTTGATGATGTCTAATCTATATATGTTGTGACAGGTTTTTGATATTTTTATGTATGTGTAGAGGTATCTTGATGTGATATATGCCAATCTAACACCATGTTAGCTAAGTTATCTGTAATTTGATTCAATTGTCTTGGAATATGTGTAAATGTAATGAAATCAAAATGTGTAATGAAATCAAAATGTCAAGATAAAAGTCTAACTTGCAGGTATTTGCGAAAGAGGCAAGGATCGCGGACGCGGTACACATTATTGAGCTGGAGGACGACTAGTTGAGAGTCAAGAAAGATGCAAAGGTGACAAATACGATGATGTTGGGCATCAGCGAGGAGGCCAATGACGACAGTGTATTCATCTTGGTTGTTGGTTGTTGAACCCAAACATATGCCGCTAGAGTGGAGCATTTCATGTGAGGGGGTATAGAGGGCCCAAGTTACCGAAGCAAGATTTTGTGTCCAATGGTTGGCACCGTCGGCGTAACCAATTTGGTAGGCCGGTGGAGGAGGCATCTGTCAATAGCACAAATGATAGTTTAGACGTGAGGGATGGAAAAAAGATTAAAAACACTATAAAAGAAATAACCTAAAGTAGAATGGCTACGCTTAGGTGTAAAATTTCTTTAAGTATAACCAGTTAACGGGTTCTTTGAGGGAGAGGCCTTCGAGAGAGGCTAGGATGTATGCGCCTTTGGTGAGGCAATGTTGGATAATGTAGGCGCCATGCCATAGAGACTCGAATTTTCCATGATCGAGGGTATCATGAGCGATATCGTAAGTAAGGACGAGGTCGCCTTCGTGAAATGAGTGAAGGTTGACGTGGCGATCAAAGGTGGCCTTTGACCGTTTTTTAGCTGCCTCATTGTTCTGTAATGAAGATCGATGATCTTCATCTAGGGACTCTAAGTTCAGCAAGCGCTGCCCCATTGGAGCAGTGTCGGGTAATAGATCGATTGCGGTGCGTAAGGTGGGAATTTCGCACTCGATGGGAAGAGTGGCCTCAACCCCATGGACTAGATGAAATGGTGTGAAACCAGTGGTTGTTTTCATGGCCGTACGGTAATCCCATAGCGTGGAAAATAACATATGATGCCAATTGGTCTTATGTTTATTAACCGTACGCTGTAACATGGTCTTGAGGACCTTGTTAACTGCTTCGACTTGTCCGTTAGACTAAGGGTAATATGGCGAGGAAAACTCATGGGAGAATCCTAACTGAGATGAGAGTTCAACGAAAATCTCATTCTCGAAGTGTTTCCCGTGATCGAAAACTAGTTGGAGTGGTATGCCAAAGCGAGATATGACGTGATTGAAAAAAAAAAACACTGCAGTGTCAGTGGTGTTGTTGAAGGTGGGCATAGCTTCTGCCCATTTTGTGAAGTAATCGACGGTGACAACAATGTATTTGTGTCCATTGTTGGATGGGGGATTACAAGTCATGAAGTCGATGCCCCATTTACAGAAGGGGCCGACAGTAATGACTGGGTGAAGAAGAGCAGGTGGTGCTCGTGCTTTGTTGGCGTAAAGCTGACATTTCTTGCATCACTTCACGACATGGATGCAATCGTGAAACAATGTAGGCCAAAAATAACCTCCTCGGATGATTTTCTGAGCAGTGGACATTCCCAAAAGATGGCCCCCACATGCGCCTCTATGGCAGTCGTTCAAGACTCTATCAGCCTCGTCCATAGTCAAGCATCGACGAAGTATGGTGTCGACCCCTCGCCGGTATAAGATATCTACGATGAGGAGATAACGGGGGGCCTGGTGGCGAATACAATGATGATCATCTCGTGAGAGGTGGTTACTGAACTTTTGGGTTCGGAAGTAGACGAGGAGGTCATTGTACCAAGGATCATCCGAAGTGATGTAAAAGAGATGTTCGTCGGGGAAGTCAGTATTGACGAGGGTACTGGTAGTATCGGAGGGGAAGGTCGTGACAATTTTGGTGAGGAGGAGAGCCTTCTTGCTCTTAGGTGTTGAAAATTCAAGATCGTACTCCTGAAGGATAACGATCCATTGAGCAAATTTGCCATTAAATTGCCGACGACTGAGCAAGTATTGCATGGGGTTGGAATCTGCTACGACCTTAGTTGTGCGAAGCAGAATGTAATGATGTAGTTTTTGAACTGCGAGGACGACTGCGAGGGCTAGTTTCTCTTCATGTTTATACTTCAGGGGTGCCCCTAAGAGGTTTTTACTAACGTAGTAAATGACATGCTCTCGATCGTCATCACCGATTTGAATGAGAACTCCTACTGTTGAAACAGTTGATGCTGATATGTAGAGGATATAGTCGTGATTATAGTCGGGTGAACTAATTAAAGGGGCGTTAGACAACACCGTTTTAAGATCGTCAAATGATTTTTGGGCATGTTCATCCTAGTGAAATGGGATGTCATGGCGTAGTAAGTGAAGGAAACTGTGTGCGCGAGTGGCGTAGTCTGGGACGAATCGTCGTAGAAAGTTGGCTTTTCCTTATAGGCTCTGGAGTTGACATAAATTCTCGGGAGGTGGAATTTCTGTGATGGCTTGGACTTTTAGGGGGTCTACGGTAATACCGCTTTGGGAAACGATGAATCCGAGGAGGCACCCCGCAGTGACGCAGAACACGCACTTGAGGGGGTTCAAGCGAATGTTGTACTGACAACACCGTTGGAAGATGATCCTTAAATCATCAAGATGCTAGGTGCGCTTCTTGGATCGAGCTATGAGGTCGTCCAAGTATGCAAGGATGATATGAGCCAGATCATGAAAAATGTATGTCATAGCCCGTTGGAAAGTAGCACCAGCATTTTTTAAGCCAAAAGGCATGACCCGATATGCAAAAGTACCCCAAGGAGTAGTGAATGCGGTTTGTATTGATCGGCTGGGTGGATTTGGATTTGATTATAACCAGAGAAACCGTCCATGAAGGATAGAGCCTCGTGGCTTGCACAGTCATCGATAATTTGATCAATGAAAGGTGTTGGAAAGTTGTCTTTGGGACATGCGTGATTGAGATCACGAAAGTCCGTGCAGACGCGGATAGTGCCCTGTTTTTTGTTAACGGGTACAGGGTTGGAAACCCATGATGTATAGGCAATGGGGTAGATGAACCCAGCCGCGCGTAATTTGTCAATCTCGACTTTGATGGCCGCTGCTTTGGATGGGTGTAGCGGTCATTGCTTTTGACGAACTGGTGTAATGTCAGGCCAGGTGTCGATGCGATGTTCGACAATAGAGGGATCAAGGCCAGGCATTTATGTGTATGACCGGGAAAAAATATCCCGATATTCTTTGAAGAGGGATTTATAGGCGGTGATTTCTTGAGGAGTGCAAGCGGGGCCAATGGTGATTTTTTCAACGACTCCATTTTTTATGGAAATGTCGATTTTGATGGTTGGGGAAATGTTGGCCATGTTGCCTTCTTCAAACGCATCAGGGGTGGGAATGGGGTTGTTGAACCAGTCGATATGCCCTGATGGGATAAAATCCTTGGTTTCGACCGCATATATGGGGTGTTGGTTAGGAGGCATGGAAGCTTATTGTGGAAAGAAGAGCACTCCATGGTGTAGCACATCCCATGGGTAGTCGAGGGTGTTTAACTCTTCGAGTATGCCCTCGTCATAGTGGAATTGGCGGGAATACAAGGGGTCGTAAGGAGTGATATCGGTGACTGTCGCCATGTGGCTGTCCCCTGGTGATGAAGAAGCAAGGGGAATGACGCAATGATATTGCGATGGTTCGCTCGACATAAACCAAATATCGAAGTACTGAGGAGTACCAGTGGTAGTTGGGTGTGAAATTTCTGTAGGGAAATTAGTGGGAGAATTGGGGGGATTTGGGGGTGAATCCTCGGATAAGTCATCCAAGAACCATGGAGGCGTTGGGAGTGCCTCGGGTTTAGGATAAATGATATGAAGAATTTCTAGTGATGAGGTAAGGTCAACCATCGATTCTGTAGGGGTTTGAATTAGGGTCAATTGGTGTTGCCTGTATTCAATGATCATAGGACATTGGTATGTAAAATGATCTAAGGATTCACATAGAGAGCAAGGGCATCTCATACGTTCATTGATTAAAGTTGTGACATAATGGATGTCAGTGAATTTTGGGAGGGATGATATAGCTGGGTTAGGTTCGTTCTGGAAGCTTTGGCGCACTGCAGCTAATGTCTGTCGGAAGCGCGATAGTGTTGGGCAATGTTGTGTATAATGGCCATATTCTGAACATATAGCGCAAGCGAATTTGGTTCGCAACCCTTTACTACTTGAATGAGGGGCGGTAGTGACAGTACTTGCGATGGTGGCGAGTGTTGATGGTGTTTGATTGAGTGGAATCAGGTTCTGTAACTCGGGTAGAGATGGGCAGTTGTTGGTTTAGTGTCCATCTTTCTCACATAGCACGCAAGGAGGTTGGATGCACGAGGGAAGTGGAGCTGTGGGCTCCTTCTTCTTTCGCATGCCCCCATCTATCGCAGGGAGGGTAGTGAGTGGGGGTGTAGAGGGTATGGTGGGAGTGAGTATGGGAATCATCATTGGGATTCCTTCCATTTGAAGGGTATCCTCTATGTCAGTTCCATTGAATGATATGACACATAATTGATTGGAAGGATGAAGAAGCGGTGGCGCGCCGTGGTAAGTTCCTAACAATGATGGGTCTTTGAAAATCCCGGGACCCATTTCGATGAGTGGGTATGCGTCATGACTCGTGTGGATGAGAGGGAGAATGTTATCGATGTTGGCAGAAGGGTTAGGCTCTTAATGTGAGATTTGGTCAATGGTAATGATCTTCTCGTTATGGGGGAACATCATTGTTCAAAAGACGGAAGAGGCAATTTCCTTCATAGCATACATGTAGCTATGACCGAATAGGATATTATAATCCAGTGGGGCATCGATAACTTCAATGTTGATGAGAATAGTCTTTCCCCCGAGTTCTATAGGGACATTTTGGAAGAGCCTTCAGAAGACGATGGTCGTCCGTCATAAGCTCTTAAGGTAATGGCAGATGGGATGAGTTCGAGGGAACCAAGTTTCTGCCATACAGACTTAGACATGATGCATGGGGATGCTCCTTCATCGATAATGCACCGATGAACTGTAATGTTACGAATTTTTACTGGGATTTGAAAAGCGATTAGAGTGGGGAGTCGAGGTTCTCCGCTGTCGAGATCAAATTTGATGAGTCAAGTATCCATGGGGTTGACTGCCCCCAAGGCAGAAAGTAATGATTTCCACTGAGTGGGACAAGTTTGAAGGACCTCGAAGATTGATATGGCAGCTGGGGAATGTGCTAAGTCATCAACCAAACTATAATTATGAGTTGCCCTAGCCTCTGGGTTGTGGACATTCCTACGCAATGGGATGCGAGGAATGCGAAGAGGTGGTTCTACGTTAGGGTGAGGAATCACCAACGGGGGTCTTGTTGGTGCTGGGATTGTTTCTGGGGGAATGGGAGGAGACTCAGTGGGTGCCTGTTATTGACGACTACGTGTTTGCAGAAGGATTTCTTCCTCACTGGTGAGGAGGATAGTACGATCTACGATATTGTTTGGATTGAGATATTGTCCTGACTGTGGTGGGGTAAGCTGCATCTCTTGTTGGTTGTTCATCACACCATGGTGTGGAATGGGGTTTTTGCAGCACGGTTGGTGGGGGTTGTTGCACGTATTGTTTTGGGGTTTGCTGAGGGGCAGGCGATGCTGGAGGATGTGGTAGACTGCCTGAGTCTTTCAGCCGTTTAAAATCAATGATTTGGGGGCAATGATGAGTATACTGACCGAACTCACCACAAAGGGCACAATGGAAGGTGGTTCTAATAGTATTGTTGTTTCTTCCTTGTTGCCTTTTGTTATTTCCCCCCTGGGGGTTCTGATTCCCTTGATTCTGGTTGCCCCCAGTAGGTTTTTTTTGTTGGGGGTGATTCCCACCTTGACTTGGGTTGTTATTGTTCCTATTTTTTTATTTATTTTTGGAATTATTCGATTGATGGGTCAAATTTTTCGTATTCAACTGTTCAAAATTTTGATATTGCTGAAGGGGAGAGGGTTGAACAAAATTCACCCCAGCCTGAGGATGTGGGGGAGCCATGGGCTGTGGAGGCCCAAGGAATGGAAAGTATGGATTTTGTGGGGGTAATGATTCATACAATACATAGGAAGGCATGGCGCTTTTACTAATACTTAGAGAATAAGATGAGGTAGAGGGAGTACCATAACTTGTTTGAAGAGGTGGGTGTATTGGGGGTGTCGGCGGTGGCCCACTGATGGGTGGAGGAATAACAACATGGTATGGTTGTTGATAAGGGGGTGGGGGGTAATAAGAGGTGCCCCCATATGCTGGTGGATATTGAGGTGTGCCATACATTGGTGGTTGTTGGGGTTGTGGACTGTGGTGTGTGGTATTACCAATCAATCTGTCTGCTGAGTGAGACATCCTGGGTTTGTCTTGGCTGAATGGCATGGGTTTTGGGAGATTAGGAAGTATTATGTATAAGTATCCTGATTGTGAATAGATGAGGTCATATTGTTGAGCCTTACTGATGGCTTCTTCTTATGATTGAGGGAAGGTGGAAGCTATATATTTACCGAGGAGAGAGACAAGTGATCTGAGAAACCAATCAAGACATTGTTGTTTGGTGGTTTCGACTTTGCACAAACTATGTCATCTATGCCACTCGTGAATGTGATCAGCGATATGTGTGGCTGAGGTTTGTTTAAAATTAGGGAGTAGTTCAAGACCATTGTCATGGCAGATTGGTAATTGGAAGAAGGTTAAAAATGCTTTGGCCAAGGACTCGAAAGTTGTATGGGACCTTGATTTTTCATTTACATACCATTTCGATGATGGGCCAGTGAATGTGCATTGAAATACTTGTAATCTGATGGAATCATCCATGATGCTGTTGGAAGAACACCATAGGTGGAAAGTCATGACATGATTGGCAGGGTCATCCCTTTCCTTTCCTTCAAACTTGGGAATGTCTGAAGGTAGTTTGGTGGGCATTGCAGGCCATGTGGGGTCATGCAATATAGGATCATTTGTGAGTTTTCTTAGATCTAGTATGTTAAGAGAGGCCAAATATGGCATCAGGAGTGTTGGTGGAGGATTAGTTCCAGCCATGGTGTGAGTGTTCTGTGAGCCTGACCCTTGAGGGGGGCTTGGTGGGTTAATACTTCCCCCTTGAGAGGAAGTTGCCCCCCCGCTTTCGTGTAAAGGAGAGCGAGTGCACAGAGGACCTTGGGAAGTGGACCCAAGTAATGTGGAACCAAGAAAAGATGATCCTAAGACAGTGGCAGTCACTGGAGTGTGAGAAGGTGGTGCTGATGAGTTGGCAAGACTACAAACTCCCCCTAAGATAGGAGGGAGATTTAGCAAGCATCTGGAATGACGGGGATTCTGTGGGTCCCCTATGATGTTCGATTAGCTGAGTGAATTTGTGCGAATGGTGGTGAGAGTGATAAATAAGTAAGAGCCTTTGCTGCAATTTTTTGAACTTTACACAATATATATCTAAATCAAAATGTAATCAGAAGTGCATCATACATGAATTATTGTGAAAAAGAATCATATATGTGGATAAGTGGGTTTTTTCCACGTGGGGACACAAAGAAAACAAATGCTCATGTCCTAAAAGACGTAACGTCCTTCCTCTCAAATAGCACTGGACCTTCTAATAGTACTCAAGAGTGGGGTTTGAAGTCACCTGAATAGAAACTAGTGAAGGATGAAGTAATCAGTTATAATGAGGGGTAAAGGGGGCATATCCTTAATGAACTAGTGATATTTCCCAATAGCCACACAAAATCCAATCAAGGTGCAATTGTAGCCCACAATTGCCACCTGGGTAGATGTCCTAAAATTTGGTCACTAGGTACCTCGGTCAAAGTGTGGCATTTAGATTTTCAGCCTAAGAAATGGGTCACGGGATAGAACCAACCTCATTGAAATTAAATGGGAGTGGATAGTTTCGTCAAGAAAAGGTGGGGTGTTTCAGAATCCCTTTGGAGAAAATTACTTTGACGTCCATGTTTTGAGAAAAAAACTATGTGAGTGATAAGTGACTTTTGTGTGTGAATGAGTGAAAGTGTGCCAATGTTTTAATGAATTAGGTGTCACCTTGCTGCATGTGGACTTCGCTTGGTCCTTACAAGTGTTGATTACCTAATTAACTAAATGTATTTTGTACAAACTTGCATAATTCAAAAGTCCCTAGGAAACTAGCATGTGGACATGTGGGTCCTTTACTATTCCTTTAACTCCCTATTGTGATTTAATCTTAGAAAAGCTTTGAAACTAGCCTAGATTATGATCAGGTGGGCATGTATGGGCCCATTACAAAACCTTTAAACTTCCCTAGTGATTT
>CBVK0100364478.1:0-12854 GCA_900067695.1 Picea abies
GGATAAATGTTGTGTCTCTTATGATTGTGTATTTCTCAGTGATCTTGGATTATGCTATTGTTATCTAATGAAATGCAAACAACTATAATAATGGCTTAAACATTAACAACATTTAGTTGACCCCTTGCTCAACCTTAGGCACTAGTCTTAGTTGACCTAGGGAAAGGCTTGCTTGACTTAAGAAACCTTGCATCTTGCATTGTTTCTTTTGCACCATAGGTTAGACTCCCCCCAAACCTTAACTAATTAAAATCTACTCCTAGAACTTAACGTAAATCTCATCTAGAAACTAGGGTCTACCCCCCTTGGCTTCCCTAGGAGTAAGCCTAGACGGAAGAGGTTCCAGTCAAAGTGATAGCGTGGGCTGTGAACCTAGGCATTGTGCCTCCAAGGACACACTAAGTGAGCAAGACTTAGCTCACATTTGCAAGTGTGTATAAGGACGGCAACAGGACTCATGAGAGACATTTAATGGTCTCTTTCCCCTCTTGACCTTCCATATTCCCAAAGTGACTTTTGGGTGTCCACATGATCCAAAGGCTCATAATGAATTAGATCAACGGTGGAAAATAAAGTGCACATGAAAATCATTTTTTCATATTTTATTCACCCAACTTAAATAAAAGACCCACTTAGCTTTTATTTCCTAAGTCACTTTCACTTTATGAAATAAAAAGGGTTTACATTAAAGTGGTCACATTTCCCTAAGCAAAGAGACCAAGCCTAAGGAACACCACTTGCCTCGGTATAAAAATTAACATCTTCATGATGGATTGATATTATTCCATCATAGTTTCCTTCCATTCTTTCTACTTGAATACTTCTTCAAAGGTGGAAGGTTCCGCATTGACAAGATGTGTCATAAGTGTCGTGTAACTAGAGAACCTTCTGGGCCTCTTCCTCTCCCTGAAGGTGCCACTAGAAGCTTTATGCCTTTTTGCTTCCTATAAGGTGGATTAGAGCCATGCTGGTCGTTTTTTGTTTTCAAGTACAACAACTGGTTCCACAGGTTCAAGTGGCAGGTCTGGTTTTTCATTGGGATGTTTTGGAGAACATGTTGGGATCTTCATGTTCCTCTTCATCGTTGGAGTCCATGGAATCTTCTATAGATTTCCTGAAGGCAATCTTATCATCAAAAGTCACGTCCCTGATGATTTCAACCTTTAGTTGACCTGGGACATAGATTATGTAATCTTTTGAGATCTCACTATATCCAATGAATATGCCCTTCTTTCCTGAAGGTTCCAACTTCTTCCTTTTGTCCTTGGGAACATGGATATAGACAAGTCACAGGACAGCCAAGATTCTTAAGTGTTCCACACTTGGCTTCTTTCTGGAGAAGGCTTCTTCTGGAGTCATGTTCTTCAATATACGATGAGGACTTCTATTATGAACATATACGGCTGTCATTGTTGCTTTTCCCCATAGGAACATGGATAGATTCTGGTCATTCATCATTGCTTTAACAGATTCTTCAATGGATCGGTTCTTTCTTTCTGCCACACCATTATGTTGAGGATTAAGTGGTACAATTAGCTCCCTCCTAATCCCGACCTCTTTGCAGAATGTCTTGAAGTCATATGAGGTGTACTTTCCCGCTTAGTGAGGAGGTTGACATTGGTCCACACATATCTAAGTGAACGATGTCCAAAACTCCTTTTTCTTTACACGCTTCCTTTAGAATTGGTACTTGGTGAGATCACTTGCCTCACCACTTGATGGAGACATCTACTCCATGTTTGCAGCTGTCACTGTAGCTCCTTTTGAGAGCTATTGCCCATGACCTGCCCGAAACAAGAACAACAAGAGAAAAAGTATTTCCAATAACATCTTCATAAGAACATATCTATGGTAACAAGGATGGTAATCATCATAGAATTACCAAGGTGACCTGCTAGGGAGCAAAACAAGAAATGTCTCCTAGAGGAGATGTTAGTTCATTTTGCAAATAAGTGCAATAAGCATCTATATCAATAGTACTTACATGTAACCAAGTATACCTAGCAGTAATAAAACCTTTCAAAGATTTTTGTCACAACTATAGTGTTTACTTGTACAGTAGCAACTATCAAACTTGATATGTGCAAATTGAAATTTAACAATTTGATCAATCAAACCTGGAACATGGAGCCTCAACTGCTAGGAAGGATGCGCTTGTTGCTCTGAATGTACTGAATTCAAGATCACTGCTTGGACAAGGTCTCTTGTACATCCCCTATAGACACACGCATGCTTTGTTGGATGATATAACTTGAAAAGCATATACAAGTGCATACCTTTGAAATTTGTAGCATCGTTCAACTTGTCTTCTAATCTGAAACTAGACACCATCTTGACAAGAAGAGGTTAGAGACTGAATCAAAAAGGTTCAATGATTAGAACAAGCCAGAAACCCTGGAATTTCAACTTTGACCACAAAATCAATTTTGCCCAAATGTCAACCTTTGACTTTGGTTTTGACCAATCAACCTTTGATTTTGACTTTGAACAAGAACTCAAACTTGATGTTTATGCTGGCTGAGGGCACTAGAGGGTGCGCTAGGCTAGGGCACACTAGAATACCCAAAAATTAGGTCCAATGCTTCACTGAAAGTGCCTAAGAATTTTGGTTAGGGTTTGTTGCATCTGCAAAACCAGAAACCCTAGTTGCAGCTGTAATTGGTGCTACAACGAGCTTGACAAAGAACTGTCAAACTTCCTTCCAGCAATTAGACTGTTATGAAGGTAGTGTGGGCCCCTAACCTGTTAAAATATTCAATGTGCTCGTTTTAGCATAGACAATATCACTATTGTCACCCAACCATAGGCATGTAACCACCCCCGAGCACCTTAACCTTTACTAGATAGAATGATTCCGAAAAGTCACACTAGAACCAATAGATAAACCCTAGCTACAGCAGTAGCATGAAATGGAACCAGAAAACACCATCCAACTGCAGGAACAACACAAGACAAGGAGAGCACACTTTCTCTAAGGGTAGCACACAAGAGAGAGAGTCTCCACAACCACAGAACAAGAAAAATACTCAACTGCAACAGTTGCAGTTGCACTTCTTAGGCTACCACCAAGAATGTCACCAAGAATACCACCAAGAGATACTAGAAGGTAGGGCACATATCTTAGGCTAGATAACGCTAGAGAGAGAGACCAAAAGTCACCCCAAACGATGCCCCTTCCTTTCTCACAGCTGCAACTCCAAACTTGCACTATACTTAAGAGAGTGAGTGAAGTGAGTGTGTACAAATGAGCTTAAGCGCCTCCTATTTATAGTCCTTCTTGTCACCTGTCTAGGCCGACTTCTCTTTCTGGAGGGGAATACTTTAATATTATTTATTCTACTAAGCCGACTTGTCTTCTGGGGTTTTTACACATCTATTTAGGGTTTCTCTTGCTTCCAGAATATTCTATTCTAGTCAAGGGTTTGATGCAGGGATTTTTTCGAGGATTTTCTGCGGGTCATAACTTTTGACTCGGTTATCCATTTGGGCTGAAATTTTACAAGGAGTTGCGTCTCGAAGAGTTCACTGCCATGTCAATCGGATTTATCCGATCGGGCGTCGTTTTGACACTTTTCTGGGGCCAAATTCCTTCATATAAGGCCTCAAATTGGGGTTTTAGTGTTTTTACGAGAATTTTTTATTTTTCAATTATCAGTTATCTCTTAGTTTATGAGCTTAATCATAAAAGTGAGTTGACAAATAGTGTCACACAAGTTAGCTCTTAGTTAGTGGTCAGTTTTAGAGTCATACGAGAATTTTCTAAATTTAGTTGTTTTTCTAAAAAAAAAGTTGTTTTTCTAAAATTAGTTGTTTTTTAAAATCCCAAATAGTAGTTATAAGGGGTTGAACTTCGATTGTAATAGTTAGGATGGAGAAGGAATAAAAAAGAGTTATTTTTCCATTCTCCTATGTTTTCATGGTTTATTTGATCTGGTGAATGAATCTCAAGCTTTGGCTACATCATTTGGTATCAGAGCAGGAAGATGGCTAGGACAGGAAGAGGAAGAGCAGGTCTTGCTCAGATGCGCAGAGATATGCAAAACCTCCAAAGGCAAGTAGCAGATCTTACAAGCATGTTGGCTAGTCAGAGGATAATACAAAGAGAAGTGTCTGATGAGGAGAGAGACCAAAGAGATGTAGATCAGCATATAGAACATGAAGAAGAACAAGAAGAACACGAAGAAGAACTATTAGAGCGCGTGTCTTTTGAAGAAAAGATGCTAAGGGCTCTAGAAGGGAGAAATGGTAGGATCAAGATGGAAGTTTCAGAATATCCAAGGAATCTTAAACCAGAGGAGTCAATAGATTGGCTAAACGCATAAATTTTTTGAATGGTAACCTATGCCAAAGGAAAAGAAGGTGAAATTTGCATGCACCAAGCTGAAGGCTCACACCATGATCTGGTGGGATCATGTGCAGAAAGACAGAGTAAGAAAAGGAAAAGACAAAATTAAGACCTAGAGCAAGATGAAAAAAAAATTGCGAGAAATTTTTTTTCCTCTGGACTATGCCCAGACCCTTTTTCATAGATTTCAAAACCTATCCACCGTGGAGGAACTCACAAACAAGTTCTATCGGTTGTCCATTCGCGTGGGTCACATCACCAGGAAACTGATGGGCAACTAGCTGCAATGTATGTGAATTGTTTAAAATTTTCTATTCAAAAAGAACTAAGCATGCATAGAGTTCGCAGCATGGAAGAGACATATCAATTAGCCTTAAAGGCTGAGGAAAAGCTAAACCGACAATTTTCTCAAAGGAATAGAGGACCAAGGAGGGGTACATCATCTGCCTCACGAGGTGGTTTTAACTATGGCAGAGGCAAATCATCCCAAGGAGCTGAGAAAGCAAAAGATACTCGACAAGGTAACCTGAATCAGCCACAAGGAAGAGGATTCCAGAGGGGTAGAGGTTACGGTGGTGGCAAAGGAGGACCTTATGTGTGTTTCAGGTGTGGTGTAGAGGGTCATCGAGCATTTGAATGCCCAAGTTATAACATGCAAAATTCGAAGCAAGGACAACAACCTAGTTTGAACTTGGTCCAAGCTAGGAATGAAGGAGCTGAATCTAAAGTCCCACCAGGTATAAGGGTTATGCTGCCCACTTTCGATCATACAGCACCTCAAGAACTTCTCCATTGATTGGGTAACGAAAACTCACCCTTTCCCTTCTCTTTCTAGCATTTCTAAAGTCATTCTCTTGCTTCCAAACCCTCTTTGGCACAACAAAGGTAGGCTTGCCTCCACCTTATGCCATTGTGAGTGGTTTGTCTCTTTTGTTTTTTCCATTTCAAGTTTTATGTTATGATTGCCTACACCTTGGGTGAGACATCCACAATATCGTATGGCTAGATTAGTAATGTGTTTATGATTTGCTTATGCTCACATGGTTAAAATCTTCTAGAAGTAAATCTATCATACACATACTAGATCTTAGCTTAAGCCCTTGGGGCATAATCTTACTTACATGCTATAATCTTTCAAGTTTCATAACACATGTTCTAATGCAATATCATATGGTTTAATGCAATGATGGTGGTTTAAGAAATAATCCTTTTAACTTGCAAATAACTTATCTTTAAAGCCATTTGCCATCATCTAAGTTTGAAGTATATGTGGGGGCATGTTTATGGTGTAGGGACACACTTTTATTTCAGCAAGTACTTTTCATCTCTTAGCACTTTTTTTTCTTAATGCAATAACACTCATGGTTAAGTGATGATGAATTAAAGAAATCTTTTCTTTTATTGGCAAGTTGTTCTTATCCTTTAAAAGCACTCTTTTCTTTCAAGCTTGCAAACATTATTGGTTAAGTAAATGGTGTAGGAATAACTTGTTCTTTTCAGCAATTCATTATACATGCTATATGTGTTTACATGCTTCATTCTTAAGATTCTAAACACATCTTTTGGGCTGATTAAAGTTTCGGTTTTGGCACTTTTTCACTAATTTTGGACAAGTAAAAGTCATTTAAACACTTTCAAACACCTTAAAATACTTAGTCCTTAGGTATATCAACTTAATAGACTTAATAGGACACCTAAATCCACCATCTTCGCCATCTAAAATGGGGTTTGAGGAAGGCAACGGAAGGTGCTAGGCCGGGGACGGTCTCACGACGTGCGACGTCCTTTCCAGGAGTACTCGGATCTTTAGGGTTGACCTGTGAAGCTAGGGTAGGCCTCGTTGCCTCACTTCTTGAGCATCCAGCAGCAATTTGGTAATTGGGGGAGGAGGATTTTGGTTTGACACTTAGTTAGGGTAATTCAAAATTTAAAATCTTTAAATAACCCTTAATTCACTAAGCATTTAAACAACTTAGCTACATTGGTACATCTTATGGTTCAATACTTGCAAGCATAACTCTTTTTCAATCTTACATGCAAGTAACATTTCTTTCTCTTTGTGGAACAATTAACTAAGTGTCATTTTTTAGTATTGTGGAACACTTGTGCTTTAGAGCTTTCAAATATTTTGTTAAGTGTTCTTTATGGTGTGATCCCTCAAGAGATAGTGCATCCCATTTGGAGGCATCATCTTGTTGGGTCTTAAGTGTTGATGTTTCCATTGAAAAGCAGTCCAATAGAGTAAGTGCTATTGGGGCATGCTTGGCTTTAATGTGTTGATGATGTTATTGCTTTGATATCCTTTAATTCCTGCACATTAAAACACATGGTTAGCTTGTTTCTTATGAAATTTTGTATCTTGTTGTACATCTCCTATTTTGATATTGTTGTATATCTATCATTCATTATTGGTTGTAAGTATCTTTGTAAATCTTTTGTAATCAAACACCCTTAAACTTTAGTTGACCCCTTGCCCAATCTTTAGGCACTAGTCTTAGTTGCCCTAGGAAAAGGCTTGCTTCTCATCCTTATTGTTGCATCTTGCATTTGTTGCCTTTGCATCATAGATTAGACTTCCCCCAAACCGTGAAACTAATTAAAACCAACTCCTAGAACATAACATTAATCATATCTAGTAATTAGGGTCTACCCCCCTTGGCTTCCCTAGGAGGAAGCCTAGACGGAAGAGGTTCAATTCAAAGTGACAGTGTGGGCTTTGAACCTAGGCATTGTGCCTCCAAGGACACATTAAGTGAGCCGGACTTAGCTCACGTTTGCAAGTGTGTATAAGGACGGCAACAGGCCTCTAAGGCAGTCACAAACCCTTGGTAGGGATTGAGGCTTGTGGGGTAATTTTATGGCTAGCCGCAGGTGAAGTTTAAAGCAACCGCAGCAAGAAGAAACCCCACTAGGGTTGCCGCAGAAGACCCTAAACAACGTAACCCTTATGGACTTAACCGCAGACCAGAAGAGGAGGCTGAACTCTGTAGCCGTAGGCTTGGGGAGCAAGCCCAGCCATGACAGCAGACCTGGTTGAGGTTGTCGCAGCCAGAAGAACCCCTAAATTACAGACCAATTTTAAAGTGTTTTCTGAGGCATATTCTGAGGTGAATTTAGGCATGTTCTGAGGCTTCTTCTAAGGCAATTTAGGCTCGTTTTTTAGACCTGTTCTGAGGACTGTTTTGACTAAGTTAAGGGGTCTGTTCCAGCGAAATTTTGAGGCATATTTAAATATGTTCCAGCGAAGTTTTAAGGCATATTTAAATCTGTTCCAACAAGTTTTTGAGGTTGTTTTGGTCTGTTCTCAGCATCATTTTTCAGGTGTATTCCAGGTAAGGTTGACAGCTAGCTTGTGTGAATAGCAGCAATCCAAATTGCAGAGACCAAGTTGCAATAGAGACAAGACAAGGATTCTAGTAACAAATGCAGACCTATGATCATCATGGCATATGGAAAGATGAGCTAAGTCAAAATTGAAGAGGGCAAGTCAAGTGCAGACCAAGTGGCAGTAATCATAGTTGTGAGTGCAAATCTGAGGATTGCATGAAGTGAAGATCATTCAAGGATGAGTTTACAGGTGTGTGTGCAGCAGTGAACATCAGATTGAAGCAAAGGGTTCAAGCCTTTGTCACTATGAGACTAGGCTTGCAGTTAGTGATGTGCAAGGGAAGCAACATTAGCCACCTCAAGAGAAGTCAAGGAATGCAAGCAAGAATGAGGAGGAGTTCTTCTCTATCTCAGCTTTCTCGAGAGGACCGAAAGCAAGATTGAGCAAGATTGCAAACTAAGGTAAGTCTTGTACTACATTCCTTATTTGATTTCATTACTCTGTAGTTGCTTGCATTTTGATAATGAAGGGTATTATCCATGGTGTGGGAGCCCTCATGACTTGGACCATTATCCCTAGTAAGAAAGTTCAAATTTTCTTAGTTGGTTATTATCCTAGTACAGGAGGCCATTTTGATTATTATCCCTATGGGAGGTCATCTTGGTTATTATCATAGTACGGGAGGCCAGCAAACTTCTGTAGAAGCAGTAGAGGACTTAAGAAGACATGGGATGTCTCCAGGTTAACAGCACCGGAAAAGGAAGATGTCTATCCTTCAGACTCCAGAGGGAGTCAAACTATTTGAGAAGAAGGAAGAGACAGTACCTTCTCCCCCTTCAGTAGTTCAGAGAGAGACAGTCATTGATCCAGTTGCTCCAGTTGATGTCCCCAGAGACATTGCAGTAGGCCATAAAAGGCCTGCCTGGGCTCGACAAACTCTGTAGGAGGCAGAGGGATATGCAGCGCCTCAAGGCACACATTCCGAGAGAGCAAGAAACCAAAGAGGATTTTGAGCTATGATTCAGCCATGAGCCACATCATTGATACTGAGCCTTCTTGTCATGGAGAAGCAACAGGTCAATAGGTATGGCAAGATGCCTTGAAAGAAGAGTATCAGTCCATCATGAAGAATGATGTGTGGGATATTGTTCTAAGACCAGAAGGGAAGTCTGTAGTGACTTCCAAGTGGATCTATAAGATCAAACATGCAGTTGATGGAAGTGTCGAGAAATACAAAACGAGATTTGTAGCTAGAGGATTCTCACAGGTGGAGGGAATTGATTATGAGGAGACATTTGCTCCAGTAGCCCGATACACTTCCATCCGTACTATCATTGCACTATACATCTATGGGTTGGAAACTACATCAGAGGGATGTAAAGACAAACTTTCTCAATGGTGATATTGCAGAAGAAGTTTACATCGAGCAGCCAGAGGGATTCGTGATACATGATCGAGACAGACTCACTGGATAGCAGCAAAGCATGTATTGAGATATCTACAAGGCACAGTTGGATATGGCCTAAGATATGCCTCCTATGTAGACATGAGATTACAGGGATATGCCGATGCAGATTGGGCAGGGAGCGCAGTGGACCAGAAGAGCACATCTGGTTGTTGTTTTACCTTGGGGTCTGTCATGGTTTCCTGGTGCAGCATGAAACAGAGCTTTGTGGCTTTGAGTACCGCAAAAGCAGAGTATATAGCGTTGAGTGTGGCAGTCCGTGAAGCAATGTGGCTTCACAAGCTCCTGACAAATTTATTTGATCGTTGTTATCGCACAGTTTGTAGCTAGGAGAAAAGGCTATAAGGTAGAGGGCCAAACTGGCGTAACAGGAACCTATCCCACCCAATGTCACCACGATGGGATGGTTCTTTCTCTTTATGGAGGTGAGGCCCAGGGGAGACGTCCCCGGTAACCTGGGGCTTTGAAGAGGCTAAAGGATAATCAAACAATGACAAGTTTCTCCCTTCACAGATCACCACCAATCAGAAGTTCTCGGCTAAACAGCCAATGATAAAGTAAAAACCAAAGAAGTGTACCTGCCTAGAACAAGACAACAGCAAACTAGTAAGTGCAAGCTATTTCAATAGGTTAGTACTTCATATCAATCAAGAATTATCTGATGTACTTATAAGCAATTTGAATATAAATATTGACGGAGTCAATGTTTATCAATAGTAGTAAAAATCATATCACTTCATCAATAATTATTAAAATGATGTGGCATTCAATATAATAAACCAACACTTTACTCAATTTATGCCTAAAACCACATTCAATTGCTCACAAGATGAAACGTTGCTGCAATGAAGATGAAATATCCAATAATAACGTCAGCAACTTAGGGTTAGTAGGGTTAGCTAGAGTTAGGGTTAGTGTAGTTAGGGTTTCAATTCAAAATCTTTGAGAGGGTTTAGATCAAGTTCTACTTCAACGCTGAGGACTTCTAGATCAATGCCTTAGGGTTTAATGGAGTCAAGAGTGAAGGACACACAGGTTGAAGGAGGACGGCTAAGGACTGGAGGGAAGATCTCTGAAGTGTTGTTATGGTAGGGCCTCAGAGACAAAACCCTAGGGGAGAGAGGCTCACTCCGATGTTGCTATGGCAAGGCCTCGTGCTCTCTCCTCCTTCCTTAGATGGAAAAAACGGCTAGCATGAAAGATAAAGTCAAGACAAGAGAGTCAAATGAGGGAGAGTGTTGCTACAGCAAGGCTCTATCATCAAAACCTAGAAGAAAACGACCCTAAGTGTAGATAACCTAGGCCTAGGACGTCTTCTCCTTCTTGAGCTCAAACAGGTACGACTAGCAAAGGGAGAAAAGGAAAAAGGAGTGTAGCTACGGCTAGGCTCTCTTTTTCCTCTTTAATGGCTGAAAATCTCTCTATCAGGGGACATGAGACAAGGACCTACTTGTGTGCTTGTCACCTAGGGTTTTTGTTCAGCAATAATCATAAATACATGCAAGAAATTAAACTACAACCATTCATTCAAGAAGTTTTGCAGAAAAATACTTACAATTCACCAAGAAATAAATGTGCAAACCCNAGAAATAAATGTGCAAACCCTAGTTGTAACACCTTCCTTCAAGAGAGAAACCAAAATATGCCAAAATAGCCTTCCTTCAACAAGTGCGCATCACCCAATTATCCAATAACCCAAGATAGGGTGCTAATTTCAGACCTCACTAATGAGTGAGTGAGTTGTGATGAAAAAATGAGAGTGAAAATCTCTCATTTATACAAAACCTTGACCTAATTTTACATTTAAGGTCAGGTAAAAGGCCGAAAAGGCCAAATTATCAAAATCATATTGTTTTACATTAAATTGTCAAATTAAAACCCTAATTGAACTATAAAGAGATAAGAAGCCCCTCTAAGGGAGGCGTTATCCCCTTCTAGGGAAAATGGGGCATCCTGGAGCAAAACGTTAGCCCTCCTTGGGCTTCTCCAACCTGCCACACGTGCCAATACTGCCCAATCTACCTCCCAAAACGTCCATACTGTTGGATGACATCATGGCTATGATGGGTGACGTCCTAGGCCTTCCAAGGCCAACGTTCCACTGAAAAGGGCAAATCCCCCTAGGTCAAGCTCTGTCGGAGTGCCTCTGGTGGAACGTCCTCTTCTTCTCCAATGCAAGACATTGATCCATCTATGTCTTGTCTCTGCCCCATGGTGGGGTCTCAGCATTCATCTGATGGGCTCTTCAGCCCCATGGAGGTCCAAACTGATCATCTCCCCATGTGTACCAGTCCAAATGGTACCTGTCCGTCGAGTATGGTCCTGCACACCAAAGGCTACACCCTCCATGGGCTCATCAGTCACAAAGATCATAGCAATGTCAATCACATTTCATCATTAATATTATTAAACATATGCATAAAATCCCTAATACATCAATCAATAGCTCAAAGACGTTACACAAGCCTGCAATACAAGTCTGGGGAAAAGGACAAGGCTTCCTATTGGGCTAGTGTCCAAACAAAAAGGAAAGTTCCCAGAGAGACCTCATCCAAGCCATGTAAGTGGATGATGTGGTCAAGGGATGTCCAAGCATGTGGGTGCAGTAAGGGCCAAGGATGCAACGTGTTACCTGTGGGTGCCTTTGCAGAAGGCGAGTTGTCCCTGTCATGGATGCATTTTTTCCAAACCCATTCTTGCCTTTATTCTTTTTATTCTTTCTATTCTTTTATTTGATTTTTTTGTTCAAAAGCTAATCAGGGGACACTGCCTTGGCATGGTGACCAGAGCTGACAGCGTTACCCACAAGTACTTTCGCAGAGATGAGAAGGTTGGCTCGTGATGAGACCCCATTTCCCTTGGCCATGCAACCAAGAGTCACTGCCCTGGCGTGGTAACCAGCTGGTGGCAATGTCATACTGCTAGGTACCCATGAACCTAATAGGTTGGCTCATGATGAGACCCCCTATCCTCTGATTAGGTCTTGTTTTATTATTTTTTCAAGTCCCTCTTGTTTCTTGCTGAGAAGCTTTTTATTGCTTTCTTGGGGATCCCTGGGCGAAGCATCTCGAGGTTCATTTTTAGGCTTTTATCTTTTACCAACTTGCTATTACCTTCTGGGCCTTTAGCCCCTTCTTCCCACGAGGTAAGGTGCAATCCTGAAATAGGTCAACCCAATGCCTGGACAAGGGGAATGGGATAGGTGAGCGGGAAACAAGATGTAAGAGTGGCGCTATGATGGGAGCAGACGATGGCTTTTCAGAAATCCCCCCAGTGGCAAACCAAAACCTACAGACACAGGCTTGCTAGGGCACCCTGTCAATCCCCCCAAACATGGTCAAGTGAGAAAATGTATGTTGAAATAATGTAACTACGAAGAGCATTCTTATTATTATTTTGTTATTGGATTAAATCCCCATTGTGGATTAATCATGTCATTATTATTATTATTGTTATTGGATTAATCCCCATTGAGGATTAATCATGTCGATAATTGTATAAGGACCAAATCCCCTTTTGCGGATTGGTCATCGGACAATTACAAAGTGTAGAATAAGAAGTCGGCCCCAGCAGTTATAATGGAAGACCCAGAATTAATTAAAGGTGGGTTTACCCACCCAGAGTGAGAGGTCGACCCTGCCAGTTGTGACCTTTCACACGTGCCAGTTTGATATAAATAAGAGGCTAGCGCCTCAATTCAAACACACAACTCACTT
>CBVK0100364479.1:0-12147 GCA_900067695.1 Picea abies
TTTTGTTTTCTTAGGATCTTGGATCGGCTAATGGAGTCGCTAAACTCGTCAGGGTGGTTCATCCCAAATGGCTTGGGTTATTAGACAACCCCGGACCAGTTCCACTCTCTCAGTTGACGAACGATTGATTTCGCCTGTCAACATGATTGCGCTCATTCGCAAGAAGAACATTACAACGAGGCTCTAAAGGCCTTTTTACAATAAAAAAGAATTCCAAAAACCATAGACATCGAAAAACCTAACTCTAGGAGATGAAGCGCCAAAATTCATGTGGGCCCCATTTGGGTAAGTTAGTACATCAACTTCTCGGGGTCATAACTTTTAAATACGATCTTCGTTTTAGGCGTGTGATAGCCTGTTGGAAAGGTATCATTGAGGGGATTGATTTTGGGGGCTCAATCATTCCTTTGGCTATAATTGAGAATCTCGATCCTGAAAAACCTTCATTTAGGCCCTCAAAATGGTCTCGGAAGTTAAAAATGCTAAAAATAGTAAATTGCCAAAATTGTCAAAAAAATGTCTTGAGCCAGTTGGAAAAGGTGGGTGGCCACCAATATCCATCTAGATCAATCCTCCCCCATTAGTAAGAAATGGCCTCCATTGCGTTGAGGCCCCCCATTAGATGAGGAAATTTCTACTGAATTTGGCCCCGGGTGAGCCACTTGCCTTGGTGCCCTTGATCTGTGTGTCCACAATCTGATAATCGGATGCCTGTTGTATGCAGTCAAGGTTGAGATATGTTGATGTCAGCTATTATGCTACTTCTGAGGTGTCCAATAATGGTGGGAAATAAGGCCGAAGAAGATCCACGTTGAACATTGGGTGCAGGCCAAGGAAATGAGGAATGTTGAGCTCAAAAGCATTATCCCCCATGGCCTTGGTGATAGTGTATGGCCCATAACAGAGTGGTTGAAGCTTTCGATGGGGTCCTGTAAGGCATTCTTTATGCAATTGCAACCAAAAAAAATTTCCCACCTGGAACTTATGTGGCACCCGATGTTGATCATGGCACTGTTTGTACTTGTCATTGGACTTCTGTAGGATATCCTGAACCTATTAGTGGATGTGTTGGATCTACTCAATGAACTGGGTGGCTTTGTCAGCTTTAGTTAGAGCAGGAGATGAGTCGATCGATGTGACTGCAAGGGGAAGTGCAACATCTATGGGACCCAATGGTTGGAATCCCAACCCCACCTGAAAGGGGCTGTGGTCGGTTGAGCTATGCAGGGCTCGATTGTAGCTATGTTGGACATAGGGAAGGCTCTCATCCCATGTGCGAGGGTGCTTTGAATTATACATGTGAAGGATATGCACAATCATTCGATTTACAACCTCGGTTTGGCCATCTGTCTGGGGGTGGAAGGTCATGGATTTTGTGAGCTTGGTGTCCAGCAATGACCAGAGGCTCGACCAAAATGTGCTGAGAAATCTACTATCCTGATATGAGACAATGGTTTGTGGGATTCCAAAATGTACCCAAACTCGTTCAAAGAAGAGATTGGCAGTGGCCTCTGTTGTGTTGCTCTTCTTGCAAGAAACCAGAATCGCCATCTTAGAAAAGCGATCAAAAACCACAAAAACACAGTCATTTCCCCACTTGGGGGATGGGAGGCCCGACATGTAATCCATTGAGATGGATTCCCATGGCCTATTAAGAGTAGGAAGAGGGGTGTACAGGCCCTGTTTCTTAGTGGTTGGTTTGGCAATAGTGCATGCAGTGCAGGACCTGATATACTTGCTAACCTCTTGTCGAAGTTTCAACCAGTAGAAATGTTTCTGTAGCATCACCGCAGTATTTTCGATGCTGAAGTGTCCTGCCACCTGACTGTAGTGGGATTCCCAGATCAGCTTCTCTTGCTCACTTGATGGAACAAAAATATGGCCCAAATGACACAACAACCCATCCTAAATATGGAAATTATCGACAGCTGCATTCACACCCAACATTTGGTAGGTGGTGGTGAAGTCGAGGTCTGTCTCACAGAGTTGGGGACATCCATATGTCTCATGGCTGCAAGAGTCTAGCACTGTGGTGAGTGTCGTGACTGGCAGTTTGCTAAGGAAATTAGCGACACGATTGGTGCTTCCTATTTTATACTTGATGTTGAGGTGGAATTGTTGCAAGTATGTGGATCACTTTTGATGGCGAACATTCTACAATTTTACTTGTGTCTGCATGAACTGTAGTGGATTATGATCAGTGTGGATGACTGTCTCCTTCCCAAGAATGTAATGTCTCCATTGGCGGCAGGCTTGCACAATGGAGTACATTTCTTTGTCGTAAGTAGGGTACTTATGGAAAGTATCTAATAGTGTCTCACTATGATAGGCCACAGGGTGGCTGTGCTGAGTGAGAACGACACCCACATCATATTCTGAAGCATCTGTCTTGATCTCAAAGGGATGTTGTAGGTCTGGTAGTGAAAGTACTGGGGTTGAGCACAAGGACTGCTTCAGATCATCGAATACTTGTTTTTGGGACTGACCCCACGTAAATTTTTCCTTACCACCACCCCTGTTTATTTGGCTGAGGACCCATGCAATATGGGAGAATCCCAACACGAACTTGTGATAGAAATTGGAAAGGCCTAAGAAGCTCCGAAGCTTAGTGAGTGTTGTTGGGGCTGGCCAGTCACGGATGACTTGGATCTTGGCTGGATCCACATGTACGCCATTATGATCAATGATGTAGCCCAGGTAATGGACCCTATCCATGTCGAAGGAGCATTTTTCTAGGTTGGCGTATAGATTGTGTTGTTGCAGGGTGTGCAAAACCTGCTGAATATGATGCAAGTGTTCGGCCCAAGTCTTGCTGTAAATTAGAATGTCATCTAGATACACCACTACAAAATTATTGGTGAATGGTCGCAGGATATCATCCATCATCCTAATGAAAGTGGTTGGAGCATTTTTCAAACCAAAGGGCATGACCAACCATTCAAAAATGCCTTCCTTTGACTTGAAATAAGTCTCCCATACATCTGTCTTTTCTATCGGGACTTGGTGGTAGCCAGACTTCGAATCAACCTTACTGAAGTATTTGGCCCCTGTGAGTTGATCAAGGAGTCGTTGATTTGGGGAATTGAGTACTGGTTTCTGATTGTGATTTTATTCAGAGCCCGGTAATCAATACAGAGTCACCAGGTTCCATTTTTCTTCTATACCAGGATGATTGGGCTCCCATAAGGTGATGAGCTGGGGCGAATGTGCCCCTTGTGGAGTAGTTCTTGAATCTATTGCTTGATCTCCTCATTCTCTAAAAAAGAGCGATGATAGACTGGCCCATTGGGAAACAATGTGTCGGGGGTTAGATCGATGGGGTGCTTGACCTGGCAGTGCAAAGGTACCCCTGTAGGTGAGGAGAAGATATCTGAATATTCTTCCACGACCTTATCTACTTTCTTCTGTTGTGTGGAGAGGTTGGCCGTAGAGACCGTAGATGTGGTTGTGATCTTTCGCTTATTCTGAGAGCGAATCATGAAGAAGACAAACTTCCCCATATGAGAGATGACCTTCTTGCATTGCTTAGCAGAGATCAAGGAAATATCACTAGGTGGGACTGCCTCGGGTATCCTGTACAATTTCCTGTTCAAAGTAATAATAACACTATGAGGCCTAGACTCATATACAGCATGATGTTACCATAAATAAGGTTGGCCCAAAAGAACATCACAAAATTCGAGAGGAGAAACATCACACAATACCTCGTCTTTGAAGGGCTTGATGTCGTACGACAGTCGGCACTATTGGATGATGCAGAGATCGCTTCCTTGGCGGAGCCATCCAATGGTGTAGGGTTATGGGTGCGATGTTGTTGGCAGGGCCAACCGCTTGATGACCTCTATTGAGATGAGGTTCTTCTGGCTACCGATATCAATAATGAAGTGTAGTGGGGTGCCTTTTACCCACATATGTGAATGGAAGAGGTGCTCTCCTTCTTCTAGCTCATCTAGTTCACTAGGCTAGAGCTTGGTGGTCGTAACGGTGGCACTAGGTTCCACATCAATGATCCATCTTCCTCTTTTTGGGTCTGGCTTAGAGTCAGAATCCACATCTGATTCAGAGGATTTCACTTCGGCCACCAGTGACTGTTTCGAGTGACAGTCAATAGTGTTATGCCAAGGGCTCTTATGGAAGTCACACCACTTCCCGGTATCTTTCTTTGTCTTTTTGGTGTCCTTATTTGCTTGCGGCTTGGACTGGTAGTCATGACACTATCGATATTTTCTCTGTGGTTTGGGGCTTCTCTTTCTTGGCTTTTGTTGTGAGGGGTTCCCAGGCCCAAATTGTCACATCTTTTGTTTGCGCTTCTGCTCAATTTTGACGGCATATCGGTAGGCCATGCCCAAGGATGAGATGTCCAGAAATTCCATTTCGGTCTGGATGTATCTATGTAGAGCACTAGATTTCACTCCAAATCTTTGATACCCATCTTGGTGCACAAGGTATGGAAGATATTTGTGAAATCTGGCACTGCTTGGTCTCTAGTGTGGTCCATTTGGTATACAGGTCGTCATAACTTCCGATAGGGTAGTATTGTTCCTTAATAGCATCCCTGAAGGATTCCCAGGTGGCCATGACTGAAAATAATGAGGTTTCATCTATTTCATGTTTCTCACAGAAGGTTTCCCACCAATCTTTGACATGGGGAACGACTTTGAGGAGCACACAAGTAATCATTTCTCTATTCGAGAAGTTATGAATAGAAAAATACCCTTCTAGCAGATTCAACCACTTGTCTACAACATCTGCATCTATCTGAACTTCAAATATAGGAATATCAAAGTTTATTTGTACCTTGAAGGCGGTGGTCCCTCCGTTCGAAGAAGATACATTGCCTGCTGGTAGCCGCCAAAAGATTTGCGCGAAACTATCCATCATCTTGTTCCTTTGTTGCATGAGGGCTTCTTTAATCAATAGTTTGAAAGGATCTCCTGTCTCGTCATCTTTCTTTTCTCCTCCCATGAGAGGTCACATGGGCGTGTGATAGTTTTTTTTCCTCAAGAGAAACAAGCTCAAGGCCCAACTCTTTGTACTCTAACCTGATTGGGGACATGAATTAAGACGACAAGGAGAAACCCATTCTGATACCACTGATCTAGATTTTATGAGCAGAATGAAATGAATACAGATTATTAATAGATTCTTAGCACAAAATAACAGAGATACAGTAAAACTAGTTTTCTATTCAATAATGAAATAAGCTGAAACTGTAAAATGTAGCGGAAACAAGCTTGCTGGAATGGTGTCGACTTATCTCTGAGAAGAGATGTGACGGATGCGCTCATTCGCAAGAAGAACATTACAATGAGTCTCTAAAGGTATTTTTACAATAAACAAGAATGCCAAAAACCTAACCCTAGGACATGAAGCGCCAAAAGTCATTGTTGGTAGCCAATCATTTATTTTAATTGCTCTTAAAAAAATGTTGCCTACACCCCTTGTCTCATTAATGAAAAATCATCGTCGCATTGTGCTTCTAGGCATTTGTTTCATTTTTCGACAACTTCAATTTGGTATCAATTTAATTTTCACAACTGTAAGTGTGAAAATACCTCTTTCATCGTTTGGACTATAGTCGTCTTTTATCGATTTCTCCAAAAGACACTTCACCATTGGTTTATCACATGACTGCTAAAGGTTTCTCGAACTTATGTCCTTGAGCATACTATCTTACCTTGATTGTGCATTTGGATATGTTTGATTGCTAAGCCTTTGGGCATAAAATTTATTGGTTTTATTCTGATCTTCTGAAAGTTATAATGGATTTGGTCTTATCGCTTTTATCCTTATTGCTATGGACTTTTCATTCAACTATTATATGAGGAGTTTTGAATCATTATGTTCGAAAGACTTTGGAATGCAAACACTTCAATGTGCAAACGAATACATTGGTAAGTTCATTAAGTTTAATTCAAGAAATAGCAATGGTTTGAAGGCGCATGGATTAATCATATTTGATTTCACAAATTAAATGCTTGGTATAGCATTTGGTAAGTGGATACTACGTTGATTATTCCAAACCACGTATTGGCACTGAAACCTTGATGTTGAACGATTCATTGAACGATACACGATGGATATGGTGTTTGATCGAGCTATACACTTGGCATGAGTATAACACATGGTATTGTTTCGGCTTCGGTTGATTGACACGTTATTATGGTTACACACCCATTTTCTGGCCGATACGCATGATATAAATGATTATGTTTTGATAACACTGTACTCAGTCAATTAATACAGTGCGTGGCAGTGGTAATCCCACCACCTTCGCACGCATGCAGTTAATTCTGGTCTATTCGAGCTTTGAAGCCATCAAACCTAACATTTTTTCAACTCTGTGCATTGTTTCATTCAGTGTAAACCCTACCATGTGCAGAGGTTATGGCTCCTGTCATAAGGGCCGAGCCTAATAGGTGCCAAGCACTGTTGACATTTAGTGGTGCATAAAGCGACCTGGAACAATATGGGTGGCTTGCTTTCATAAGGAAGTTTGATGGCTGCCGAGCCAAAGTGGGAGATGTCCAGCTTCAAATTACTGAAGAATTTCTCAGCCTAGCCACTAGCTTGCCTGCCAAGGGACAAAAATGGTCGAAAAGTTGCAAGGTAGATGATGTCCCATGGACATTACTATTCCAATCTCGCACAGTGAACTCATGCGACAGAGGGTTACCTGCAAAGCTGTTGAAACCCCGCTGGTATGATCTTTTGATGATTATCAAATGTTTCATTACCTGTGAAGGTAGGTATGGGTTTATTTTCTTATTCCACCTGCGTTTATTAATGGTTTTCATGGGATTTGAACTAAGTATGCCTTACTATCTACACCGAAGCCTGTTCAAAATGGCTAAGTGATACAAGCATAGCCAGGCTGATACTAGCCTCTTCCATGTTGGGTTGATCAAAATGGTTTTAGTTTACGAGTTAGGGTTACGTCGTGATTCTTGGCATGATTTCCTCAGCCGTAATGGTTTTGGAAAGTCAAACCCTCCACAGGTAGACAAGCCCATGGTAGCCGAGAGCAAACCTACCCCTGTGCCTTATGATGTTTTATTACCTAGACCTAAGCCCGAGTCACCTACAAGTTTGCCTAAGTCTGTGCCAAAACAAAACGAAGGTGTTAAATCCACAACCCAAAAGACTAGAGCGAAGACTGGTGTTAATACTCGAGGCAATAAAAATGCAAGATTGATCTCTTGCATGGCAAGAAACAAGTCCAAGCTTCCTGCCAAAACAGAGCCTATCGTTGTTAGCGAGGACTCTGATTCAGACATTGAACGATTCCTCTTTGAAGAATATCCTTACTCCAAGGGATTGTGTATCACACCGCCTCACGACTTCGTTAGGAACCTCCCTCCTTGTCTGCGGGATAACTCTGACTTTCCTGGTATTGAGCCACTCCATGAAACCCTTGGGGAATCATCAAAACCCCCTTCTGTTCATCCTGTTGCTGCATCTTGTGATCAATGTGGGTTATGGATTGAAAGATACTATCTGGATGTACCTACATTGCAATCTAGGATCTACGAGTTGGAAAACCAAGTGACAGTGCTCACTGGTCAGAATGCAAAGGTGCAACCTTCTGATAAAAAGCAACGAACCACGGGTTCAGTCCTGTTCAAAAACGTCAAGTCTGCCACTGCAATTATCAATTCAAAATTGACATAAGGCCCAACAGCTGTGATGGTATTTTTCTCATTTATATTTCTCTCTGTACACAAAGCATACTTCTCTGTATATAATGTTTGTTTTATTTTTTGATTATCGTTTATCATTCGATTGGATTTAGTTTTTTTGATTCAATAGATCATCGAATAGATATGTTTGTTTAAAATTAGCTCGATGTTCTGTTGATAATACAAGACTGTTAATATTTTTTGTCTGGTGATTGATATCCCGAACTTTGAATACAATCAATGGTGTAATTCGAATTGGTTAATAGATGGGTTAATTGTTTCAATTTCATTCGAACGAATTTCATATTTTTCTATGAATACATAACTGAATCGTAACTGATTTGATTCTCATTGATTGCAACTTATTCGAATTGGATTTTGGTTAAGGTTACGATGTTGTTTCTATAATTGGTTCAGTGAAAATTGGTTTGGATTATTGCTCGATTCATGAATCTGTACATTTTATCACGCCTCTGTCCATTGACTGTGTAAAGGTTCTTGAGCTGATATGATTTCATCCGATTACAATGGAGGTTGTTTACGCATTGTGATTTTAATTAAAAGTTGTCAATTCGTTACTTTAACTAGTCGATGACAGTTATGACCATATCTATGAACTGTTGGAAATTCTGCATGTAAAGTCTATGACTAGATTTATGGATAGAGTCATGCCTGTTTTATCGTGATCATTTTTGGCTATTTGATTAAACGATTTGGATCCTGTGCAAACCAATAATGATTGTTCTATATCTTATATGATTTGGTTACCATTAATTGCATTCATGAAATAGTATTGTTAATATTTGATTTGATTTCATAACGATTGGGAAAACAGAGTATTCTCACTCTGTCCCGATTGTATTCTATTCGATTTGGTTTGATTGAAAGGATTTATTTTTATTAGATCATTTGTAATTTGCAATGATTGGATTCGATTTGATTTTGATTATATATTTGGTCCTATTTACTATTCTAGACCAGCTACAGAATCATGAGATTCTTTAGCTGAGTCTATAGAGTCATTTTTTCTATTGTTTTCTCAATAAAATATTCCTCTAACTTGATCTTTATGTCTATTACAGGCAAATTCGAATTGGTAGTGGATGTGAGGAGAAGTTGGAAGATATCTTAAAGATTTCACTTACATTTTTAGTCACTTAGTTTAAGAGATTTTTGGGATTATTCCCAGATTGTGTAAACTGTTTTCTATTATTCACAAGGATGTTTTACCTTGTGAGAAACTTATATAAACCTATGGTTTGTAATATTGAACATCATCATCGGTTTTGGAAGAACAAGGATATGTGATTCTGATTCAAACTGGAGAAGAATTGATGCGTTGTTATAGCTTTTTCTTTTCAATATATCGACACTTTGTTCCAAGTTTTGTATATCATTTTGTTTATGGTTTAGTATTACTTTGATATCTAAATCAATTACAAGTGATATAATTTCTTATTGTGATACATATCTTGTTGCTTTCAAAGAGATAAAAGAGAATAACTGTTGTAGATTCATTTCATGAATGATAGCTTTGTCTTCTTCATAGACTGAATTGTTATATAAGTTTTCTGCATAATAGGTTTCCCTTTTGCAGGAGATTTATCATCATAAAACTGTTGTGATTTCTTTTATGGCTTGTTTGTCCTATAACATACTTCAAGAAGCAGCACAACTGATCATTTTTGAGAAGCTTAAGGGCTAAATGGTGTGAATTTCTTCCTCCAACCAGCTTAAGAAGTCATTTTGCACAGGACAGACTTGGAGCGTTTCCAGGTCAATTAGTTAGATGTTTATTGCTTTGATTAATTAGTATAATATAAATGATAGTTTAGTTAGATTTATATTACATTGTTTAATTTTAGTAATATATATTAGATTGTCTAATTTCAGTTATCTTTCTTTCTGTTTCATAAATACAAAAAATCAAAAGAGACCCTTGGTTGTCTCATGGCAGCGATCACATGAGTTTTGCAGGTTTTAATCAAATCTGTAGTTTGTCCATATTGTATATTTGTGAATAAAGAACGATCATAGCTGATAATTAGGTAGTTGATTTGAGTTATTATAATCATAGTTAGTATCTTGTATATATAAGTAGTTAGTGATTTATAGTTAGATTAGTGTAGTTAGTTTAGTTTGCTTTATTAGTTTTTAGTTTCCCTTTTAGATTTCTTAACTTAGATCATTTCTCTTTGGTTTCCATACGAGACCTTAGGGCGGCCAACGGAGCCGTTAAACTCGTCAGGGTGGTCCNNNGCTTGGGTTATTAGACAACCACGGACCAGTTCCACTCTCCGAGTTGATGGACGGTCAATTTCGCCCGTCAACAAATGGCGCTAGAAGGAGGGCCGAACTAATTAATGGCACGAGGTGGTCGCAAGACTCCTCCACCCCCTAATCGCTCCCCTATAGTGACTAGAAGTTGTTCATTCGATAGTATTCCCCCTCAAACAACAACTACTTCAACCGAATATCCTCAGATCACAGTTGAGCCAGTAACCCCTAATCCCACAGGTGGTGATATACAAGAATTTTTTAGACAATCTCTTATTAAATCACATAAAGCCTTTGCTAGTCTTAGGCAACCACATCACCCGTGGAGTCAACCTCTAGACTTATCTGAAGTCAGAGAGCAACTAGGTGATATAAATCCTACTGTGAATCCTACAAATTCTAACAATAATCCTGCTGCAGGAGGATCTGGGATACCTCCTTCACCTCCTCCCTCATCTCCTTCTTCTTCTGGAGGAGATTCCTCTTCTGACGAAGGTAAAACACCTTCTCAGCCTTCTACACCCACTACCCCAATGGCAAATCAGAACAACCCTGCTAGACCTTGGTTGGACCAGGATGTCATAGCTGTACCTGGAGACCAACACCCTTTACCTAAGCATCCAGAGAAATGGCTTCCTAAGTTTGATCCCGATTCAAAACAGATAGCTAAAGATCATATCAAAAAATTTATGTTAGCCATCAGACTCCGTAATGTTGAACATGAAGATGTTTTCTGTAGGTTGTTCCCTTACACCTTTGAGGATAATGCATCCACCTGGTACTTTGCATAGCAGCCTCACACTATAGTATCTTGGGAAAAATTTGAGTCGTGTTTTTTGGAAAAATTTGGAGATGGTAAACCTCCGGAAGTTTTAGTCATGGATCTCTCAAACTTAAAAATGAATGCAAAAGAAAATGTTAAAGATTTTAATCAAAGATTTTTAACACTTAAGAATAGAATCCCTACAGACTCTATGCCTTCTGAGAGTCTTATAATAGCTTACTACACTAAAGCTCTACATCAAAGTATAGCTATTTGGGTAAAAAGATCCAAAAAGGCCACGTTGTTAGAAGCTTTTGAAGAAGCTACTCAAATTGAAAAAGACATTCTTAGTCTTAAAGATCCTTCTAGCAACGAAACTGAGACTGTTCCTTCTTCCAAGAAAAAGATTGAAATTTTACCCAGACCTACACAAAACAAGACACAACCTGAAAATTATGATTTGGAAAATTTAACCAAAGTTGTTCAAAAGTTATCTAATCAAGTCGTAGACTTAAAAAGGTCAATCGAGGAAACCTCTTCAAGAAAAGGACCATACAAACCTCCTTTCCGAAAGCCTTTTCCCCAAAACCGGCCTAACTCTGAAGGCTTGAACTTGGAAAGTTTGCAATGCACACTACAAACAATTCTAGGAACCCAAGATGACTTGATCCCTCCTGACATCCCTCAAGAGGAAGTTGAGCAGGAAACAACTCAAGAAGAAGAGTCTTCTCCAAATCTATTTGGTCACCTCTCAGATAGTATCTTTCAAGCCAACTTTGAGACCTTGCACCCTTACAATACTAGGAGCAAGACCACAAGTAAACCTCCTGCTATGAACACTACAACTTTACCTCTGAAGCCCTCTAAATCAGTAGAAACTAAACAGCGTAATGATAGCCCTAAAATAGATTATGATGTTGTTGAAGATCTTAAGAAATTACGGGCTAACATTTCTATTTATGAGTTGTTGAAGTTTCCATTTTTGTTACAGAAGATGTTGCAAAATATTTCAGACAATGGAAAGAATGGTAATTCAAACAGTAATAAGGTTGTGCAAAGCAAAGTTCCGCAGAAGACTTCCACAAAAAACAATCCTGATCCTCAAGATAAAGGAAGCCTTTCTGTACCAAATGTAAATAATGTAAATAACAATGAAAATAGTGTAAATAATTCAGATAAGGTAGTCGAAGAGAATGCGAGTAAGAAACCTCAAGCTACAACTCTAAGCACTCGCAAGAATGTTCCTCCTTTTCTTTTAACTTTTGAAATCTTCAACAGAAATGTGCATAATTGTATGGTTGACTCAGGAGCATCGTCAAATGTCATGCCCTGGTCAGTCTATCAAAAGATTAATGTTGAAGTCGAACCATCTTCCTTGAAAATCATACATCTTGATAGAACAAATGTTAAAGTTATAGGCGAGTTAAA
>CBVK0100364480.1:2656-12853 GCA_900067695.1 Picea abies
AACGAATTACGAGGAACTTTGTGGATTCCTCTTTCCATTCATCGAATTCTGCAATTTTGGGTGCTCCTAGACAATGGCAGATTCCATATTGCTTGAGGAAATTAGTTTCCTCCCATTGGCTACTCTCCACTCCCCATGACATGAAATTTTCCATTGTCGATACCTTTCTATTTCTTCAATTCATGATCCATGAATGTTCTACATTCACACTTGCAATTCTGTTGCACCTGCTTTGTCGAAGTTTTCCTTTGTTCTTGGTTTGACTGGTGAATCTGTTACTTGTCCCCTCATTTTAGGAATATCTATAATTTCTTGCTTATTAGATGTGAATTTCTAAATTTTTGTATTTGGGAATGTCGCTTCAACTATGGGGCTTTGCCTTCATGAACGCTCTGGCGTAAATACTAATGAGATGAAGTCATACACTTTGTCCATATTTATAGGTGGTAATTGGGGAGGGAACTTTAATTTATCCATTCGTGACATTAAATTATATGCCTCAATTATAACATCAAATTCATGTTAAAATATGTTTGTATCATCGGTGATATGGTGGTTGATATTCTTCTATTGTTCATTAATTGTATCTTTGTGTTGGCCGACTGTTTCCATGGGATAAGTTTTTTTCTCTCGAGAAATGCACTTGGCTTGGCTGATTCTGAGTTGTTTCCCATGGTCAAGTCAATTCTTCCAGTCAGTTGAAGTTCTGTGATATATGACTGTGTTGGTTTCTTTTTTCCTGTCAATTTGGCTAATGCTTGGTATTTTAAAAATATGCTTGTGTTGCTTGGGATGTTATTGGTTACTTGAATTAATGTTTTGATGCTTATTTGATTGATATTTGTCCCACTTGCTTGTTCTTGAAAAGTTGCATTTGTAATATTCCTGCTTGATTAGATGATGCATTGTTCTTTCGTTGGATCAAGTAGTAAGCTTGTTTAGATAATGGTGCAGGTCTTGATGAGGTATTGAATTTGGTCTTTATTTCTGCATTTCTTCTCTATTTTCTGGTTGGAAGCTTTGTTCTCTTCTCATTTTTTCATAAATGAATGCCTTGATGGTTTGTAGATATTGTATATCCTGTATTTGGTGAATATTTGTTTTTACCTAACTATGGTAACGAACTTATTAGTTACATTATTTAGTTTTTTCTTAATCTTGCTTAACTTCTCTTTTTGTTTGATTTTTCCCTTTTGATTCCTTTGTTTAGGACTTTTTTTTTCTAAAAAGATTTTAATGTCTTTTGTTGTTTCTTGCAAAAGTGCCTCCTCTGATCTGAATTTAAATTCTTTAACAAAGTTACTTTTGATTACGTTCCAGTTGAATGTATGTCCAAATGCTTCTTTGATATTATACCATTTATGTGGTATGTCTGATAATATATTAAGAAACATGTGTGGCCATACTTGTTCTTCTTAGTATCATACTTTTTTGCATTCCCTTTCACATTGTTGAATGTGAGCTATTAGCTCGAACCCAGGTTTGAAAGTCAGGATGTTCAGGTTTGTCGATAATTGTTTCCCCCCAAATATTTCGATAAAGTATAAGGTGGCATTGTTCCATGTCTGTAGTCGAGGAGCATGTGTTTCCCACCATCATGAGGATTGACCTGTGAAGGACTCAACTAGACTTTGAATTCTCCTGTATTCTCCGACCGACTTGGAAACTTTGTTGACATGCACAATAGAGACTTCCTTTTGTATGAGTTAGAATGAGTGTCAGTGTTTTCTTTAACTTTATTTCTACCACAACAGGTACAACTTGTACATATAAGCATGATTTGGATCTTGTTATTGGTATGGCTTCTATTGAACAACATTCTTTTTCTTGGGCTTCGTAATTATCCATTTTCCAGTTGTACAATTATGTATCTGAATTTTGTCATATTGATAAGGGAGACCCAACTAGGATTTCTCCTTCATTGTTTGGCTTGAAATTATCTCTTTTCTAATTTATTACTTGATATAGTCATCTGGATTCTTGAGCTTCATCCCATGTCTCGTCCCAAGGTTTAACTTCCTTTGGATCCAATGGTATTATAATTTTTCTTCCACTCCCTTTCATTTTGATTCTATCTCTTTCAAGGGAGATTGTATCTCACATGTTTCTTCCCCAATGTCTGTCGACTAATGCGGGATAGGAAGGGATGCCTTTGACCAAGTTGATTACTTCAAAATCGACTCTAATTGGTATTCTGATTATAGATGTTATTATGCTTTTAAGGGTATCATTTGGTTCAATGAACCTATGATATGATAGCTTTAGGAAATTCATGGTTGGTTGGAGGAGTGTTTTTTCGAGTCAAATTCACTTTTCCCTTGGGAGTATGTTTACTTGAGATCCCAAATCAACTATGACTTCCTTGATCATGTGTTCATCTATTTCAAGGTCGACTTGTGGTTCGAAGTCATTGGTATGCATTTCTTGAGATAGGTGGCACAAAATTTTAATAGATCTTAGGTCTTCTTTATATTCTCTTAGAATACTCAGTAGGTCGATCAAGTGGCTGACTTGCCTCTTTTCTTTTAGCAGCTGCAGAAATTCATCTAACTCCATATCAGAAATGTTTGTATGTTTTCCCTTGTTCATTTTATCTTGGTCGATATTCTTGAATAATTTCATCGCTTCCCGCATAAGTTTGTCTTGTTGATATGGATCGGGGTATAAATATCGGTCTCTCCTTTTTCCACTTGCTGGTTCTGGATAAATACCTTCACCAGCTCCTGAATGTGTTACCACATGAAGATTCATTGAATTTAGAATCTCTTGTTTTGGCAATGTGTGCAAGATATTTACATTTCTTTTGTTCATAATTTTTTATAGTACAATTAGACAGTCCTCTAGGGAGTGATCTCCTACTCCACAAATGTTACAAAACTTGAGATCAGTTCTATCTTTTATGGGACAATTTGGGCTTATATGATAATCTTTCCAACAATTGAAGCAATAATAATGTCCTCTACCAAAATTTCCTTGTCCTCTACCTCAACCTTGATAACCACCTCGACCTCGTCCTATGTATTCATTTCTATTTGCTTGGTCGACATGCTAGTCGACCATATGAATGTGGTATACTGAATGCATGTTTGGTCTATTATTTTTGTTCAAACGTCATTCCTGGGTGGAATGATTATTTTCTGCTCATATACGACACCACTTGGGGCATGCATTCCTTATATTTTGCGGGAAGTGTCTGGTTGCGTGATTTGTCGAGGATTCACAAATATCACAGTATGTTTTGATCTAGATGTGTTTGACTACTGGGTCTAGCGCATCATTGAACTTGCAGTAATCTTTTGTGTGACCCTCACTTTAGAAAATGGTACACTAGAGTTTGTTGCATGCAATCGAAATGTTTTTGATTGATTGTTGTAGCTCGATGATCTTGTCTTCCAGTCTTTTTTTAGTGATTGTTAAAGACAAGGTGCCTTCATCATCCATTTCGATTCATTGTGATTTTTTCAGTATGTCTTCACATGACCGAAGATCATAAATTCGAAGGGTTATTTTGATATTTTGTAGTAATCCTGCTACATACCATTGTACCAGCAACTTTTCATCGATTTCACAAGGGATTTTACTTAATAAATATTTAAACCTATTATCATATTCTCAAACTGTTTCTCATAGATTTTGCATGATTTCTTTTAGTTTTTGTGCTTCCAAATGACTATTATCTTGAGTTTTGAAGAACTTGAGGAATATTTGCTTTATATGTTCCTTCGAGCATTGTTGATTGTCCGTATAATTCCTAAACCATGTAAGTGTTCTGGCTCAAAGGGCGCAATGAACTGTGCCATTTTTTTGTCCTCATCGGTTATGTTGGCTACATCCCAAAATTTCTCACAGACGAACCAATGTCTCTTAGGGTCTTCATCACCTTTGTAAATCGAGATATGATTTAGAACCATATTTTATTTATGGGGTTTCTTTGAAAATGGAATGGTTGTAAGAGTCAATGTCAATATCAATAGAGAGGTTGGATTACTTTCTTGAGTCGGTTTCTGGGTTTTCGACTGGACTAATTCAATTGCTAACTGCATGCATTCTTTGCTTGGGATTTGAGCGTCTGTTTGACAAACTTTATCTAAATATTTGATTAATCGTCCTCTACAGGGTTGTGATGGTTCATTTTCACTATTTGTTGAATTAGAATTTGTTGGAATACTAAGAGGGGGGGGTGAATCAGTATTACCCTTTTTCAACAATTAGTAGTTACTTTTATATTTTATTGATTATCACAATAAATCAACAACAGACTTGTGTGTAAAATCAATTATATAAATATAATTAACAAGAATTATAAGGTTTCATAAAGAATAGTGAAGGACACCAATCCTTTTTAGAGCACCAACTCTAGGAAACAAAAAATTCGCTTCTTCATGGCATCAACCCTAGGAAGCACCAACTCCCTTGTCTTTAGGGCACCAACCTCAGGAAGCATGAACTCCCTTAACTTTAGGGCACGGGCACCAACCTCAGGAAGCATGAACTCCCTTAACTTTAGGGCACCAACCCCAGGAAGCACCAACTCCCTTAACTTTAGGGAACCAAACCTAGGAAGCACCAACTCCCTTAACTTTACTTAGCAAAGGATATGAATCCTTCCGTGCTCCTCCCTTCCACCCTCACTTCATAAGAATAATTAGTTCTTCTTCTTGGACTCTACTTCTGTTTTGATCTTCTGATCTGGATTCTAGAGACGCTTTCTTCTCACCATTCTTTCTCGTTTATATAATCTTTCAACTGGTGTGAGCTATGAAGAATTGTGTTCCTTTGTTTGGACCATCACACCTCTTCATTTTAAATTAACAATAATCTCTATTATTATTCAAACATTAACATGAAGGCTTTTAATTTAATGAGAGTTGTTTTCATAAATCGATCACAGATATGGATCGATTTATTTTAACTTGATCCCATGCCTCTTTATTTTATTCTCAATTTTCATTGATTAGATCTAAGCTTTCTGATTAGCATTTTAATCTATTGCAAGTGTTGGATTACTTAAGATAAACCAGGACACAGTTTAGATCCTATTTGGTTCAACGTTCCTTCTTGACCGATATAAAATTCTTACTCTGTGTGTAAAATTTCGCACAGAAAAATCTTCAAGACCTCTATTCCATATGACCATAGGTGGTGACCAAGTGATAATTGCTCGATGAGATGGAGGGTTCTCATTTGCTTCAGGACTTCATCGTTTCGGGACTCCGGCCTTTGCAGTCTTCCAACTGCCCCGGAGCAAATTCCGTTGGAGTTTGTATTAGCACTCCCTGCTTGATAACCTCCACATGTATAGGAGCTAGGATCGTGGGCTTAACCATTCCAAGCATTGTTCTGTTATCGCTTTATTTTTATCTTCTTTACCTTATCATGCGACCGATGTTGGAACCAAGTCCTTCGATACTCCAACCTTTCATATTTCTAACCTTTGTAATCTTCCAACTCCCTGAATTAAATTTCTTCGAAGTACGTATTATCTATTCACTCATAGATCGGGCGGTTCTGTCTTAATCTGTGGTTGAGTGGATGGTCTGCACAACCTCAACAAGATGTTTTTTTAATGGCCTTCTCATTGTGCGCTTTTAGGATCTCGACCGTGACTCTTCCTTCTCGATGAATAGTCAGATCTTAATTCGAAGCTTTGACACTCCATGACTATGGGTTACTAGAAATCTAAGATAGTTCAATCCTTCCGGAGTGTTTACCTACCAAATAAGTTATAAATCTATGGTGACCGCTTGCTGTCAGGTTTTTAGTACACCTTATGCTATCCTTCCATTGCAATTCATCTAATGGTCGAGAATGCTCATGGAGTAGATCAACAGTTAGCATTACTTTGTGATTCATGCTTACTCTATCTTTTCATTGCATTTGATATAACGGTCATGATTCATCCTAGAGCATATTAGATCAATGACCAACATTAGTTCATGACTTTTCCCTTCAACGCTTCGGGTAGTTGCTGGTAAGAGGAATTGGATATCGCTGAAGGGCATACTCTCAGAGTGACTTGGCTTGCTGACGTCAGTATTGACATGACACTAGATGAGTGGCTACTACGTGTCACCCTGATTCGTGACTTTTGTATACCTAAAGTGCCAACTAGACCTTGACACCTCTCACCATATGAATGCACTATGTGTCCTTACCAAAGCGGTCTTGTTGACATGGGCTATCATGATGTGGGATCTTACTGTGTGTGTCGCATGTCTTACTTCGTGACTTCAGAACTCCAGCCTTTGGGTGAAATTACATGTTCTAAACTCTTTTCCATCGAAGTGGTCAACGCAGAAGTTGACCGTCTCCTTGTGATCTGACGATTCTCATGTTTTACTCTAGATCAATGGTTGATGTGACTTCGGGGATTCGATCTTTGCGTAACCTTACCTTTTCTTGGATTCTTTTCACCAAAGTGGTCAGCGTCGAAGTTGACTGCTGCTACGCAACTCTGATATGACGACTATCATATTTCACTCTAGATAAACATTTGTTGTGACTTCGGGGCTTCGTACTTTCTTATCCTATCCTTCCACTTTATTTTGATTGGATGATCAATATAAATCCCGAAATGTTTCTCAGATCAGATGACTCATGTCCACTTCGGGACTTTGTCTTTGGGTTAAATATCTTTTCCTTCGGGTAATTTTATCCGAAGTAGTCAATGTCCAATTTGACCATTATTCCTCCTACATGATCTGACGATTTAATTTACTCATGAATATTCAATCAGATGGCAATGATTCTCACCTTCTTTACAAAGGTTTCCTTTGTGATCCAACGGTCATATTTACAACCAAATTCTGGATGAACGACTCTAGTTGCTTGATTTTTATAAAGGTTTCCACTTGTAAAAATTCTATTTCTGAAACCTGATCTCCTGCGTGACTTCTCTTATGAGATTTTGGGTTTATAATGCATTCTTTTGACATCAATTAAAATATCGTTCCACTATGTCCAACATTCTCCCCCTTTGGCATTGATGGCAACCTTTTTCATTTTGAAATATTTTTATTTCTGTTGTTTATCAATTTTTAAATAACTTTATTTATGTTGCTTATCAATTTCCTCCAGCTTTGACAACAATGGCAGAGGGGATCTTTCTTTGCTCCCCCTATGGAAATGATCCCCCTGACCATGTGCCCCTTATGATATGATTTTTATGATTTTTAATGAGGTTTTTGATTACTCCTAATTTCTGTCAAAGATTTTTAAAAGTGCTCCTAAGAAAAGGTTTTGTGAATATGTCTGCAATTTGTTCTTTGGTGTCTACATACATTATTTTAACCACTTTTTGGGTAACCTGATCTCTTAGAAAGTGATATTTAATTGGAATGTGTTTGGTTTTAGAATGAATTACTGGATTTTTAGAGATTCTTATGGCACTAGTGTTATCACAATTAATAGTAATGGGATTATCGTATCTTATTTGTAAGTCTTCTAATGTTTTCTTCATCCAAAGAACTTGTGTGCAACAAGATGCAACAAAAATGTATTTTGCCTCTACTGTAGAAAGTGATGTGGATGTTTGTTTCTTGCTTAACCAGGCTACCAGAAATTTTCCTAAGAAAATTCTCCTCCATTGGTGCTTTTCCTATCATCTATACTACCATCCCAATCTACATCAATGTATGCAATTAGATTGAAGTCTCTATCTTTTGGATACCATAATCCAAGTTCTAGGGTGCCTTTAAGATATTTGAATATTCTATGTACTACTTTTAAGTGAATTTCTTTAGGTGCAGATTGAAATCTCCTCACGAGTCCTACATCCTGCATGATGTCAGGTCTTGTTGTTGTTGAATAATGAAAACTTCCAACCATTGATCTGTACATCGTTTGGTCCACTTTTGGTGAGTCATCTTCTAGGCTTAGTTTANNTTTGGTCCACTTTTGGTGAGTCATCTTCTAGGCTTAGTTTACATCCAGTGACCATAGGAGTACTCATAGGTTTACTGTCTTCCATTTTGAATTTATTTAGCATTTATTTGATATATTTGGTTTGGGAAATGAATATTCCATTTACTATTTGATTTACTTGTAAACCTAAGAAGAATGACAGTTCTCCCAGCATAGACATTTCAAATTATTCTTGCATTTTAGTTGCAAACTTTCTACTTAGTGTAGTAATATTACTCCCAAATATGATGTAATCTACATATACCACCACAACAATTATGTTTTGATCCTCAATTTTTCTGCATAAGTTACTATCAATAGTCCCTCTCTTGTATCCTTGTTTTTGCAGGTACTGATCAAGCCTTGAGAACCATGCTCTGGGGGCTTGTTTAAGACCATACATGGCCTTTTTTAGTTTGCATACATAGTCCTGATTTTCTGTTAACATGAATCCTTCTGGTTTCTCAACATAAAATTCTTATTCTAGTTTTCCATTAAGGAATGTTGACTTGACATCCATTTGATATATTTTAAAGTTTCTAAAGCTTGCAAGTGCCAAGAACATTTTGATGGCCTCAAGTCTTGCTACTGGAGGAAAATTCTCTTCAAAATCAATACCTTCCACTTGGAAGTATCCCTTGCAAACTAATTTGTATTTTTTTTTATAATCTCCCCATTTTCATTGAGTTTGTTCTTGAATATTCACTTGGTTCCTATCACATTTTTGTCCTTGGGTCTTAGAACTAGTTCCCAAGTTTGGTTTTTCTCTATTTGGTCTAGTTCTTCATCCACTACTTTTATCCAATATTTAATTTTGTTGGATTCTTTAATTGAATTAGTTTCTATCAGGGATAACATTGCTTGTTCTGAGTCAAATGTGAGTTTTCTTCTTGTTTCTACTCCTGCATTTTTATCTCCAATAATATGGCTTTCAAGATGATTCTTTTGAAATCTTTTTGATGGAGCTTTTGGCAAGCGAGTTTCTTCATTGTATTCTTCATCAGTATATGGTTCAATTTCCCATGGTTCATTATCTTATTGCTGAGATTCTACATCATCATCTTCTTGTTGAGATTTTGCATCATCATTTTCTTGTTGATATTTTTTATCAATGTTTTGGGATATGCTCTTTTTTTGGTAATATATATTTACATTGGCACTTTCCACTACCTTTAGTAGTCTAAGATTATAACATCTATATGGCTTATTATTATATGAGTACCCTGAGAATATTCCTTCATCATATCTTGGATCAAAATTTCCTATCCTCATCATTCTTAATTTAACATTTACTTCCAAAAGTTCTGAAGTGTTTTACAGATGTTGGCCTCCCAAACCATAGTTCATAAGGGGTTTTATCATGGTTGGGTCTCAACTAAGCTCTATTAAGTATATGGAATGTTGTGTAGACTCCATCTCTCCATAATTTTTCTGGAAGCTTGGCTTCATTTAACATGGTTCTTGTAGCTTCTTGAATTGTTATGTTTTTCCTTTCTACCACTCCATTCTGTTGAGGAGTCCTAGGAGATGAAAACTATCTTTTGATTCCATGATTTTCACATAATTGAATAAATTCTTTAGATGTGAATTCTCATCCATTGTCTGACCTCAGACACATAATTTTGTGACATGTTTCATTTTCTACAAGGGATTTGAATGTTTTAAATTTTTCAAAGGCTTCTGATTTTTCTTTTAAAAAATATACCCAGGTCAATCTTATGTAATAATCAACAATCAACATAAAATACTATTCACCATAAGTAATTTTAGTTCTAGTAGGTCCACATAGATACGTTTGAATAAGTTCTAACGGTTTTGTTGTGGAATGCTCTTTTTTTTTAACCTAACTCTTGTTTGCTTTCCTATTTGACAATGTTTACAAATAGAATCTTAAGGTTTAATCACTTTTGGAAGGTCCCTAACTGCCTCTTTCTCATTGGATTTGATCAAGTTGTCAAAGCTTAAATGTCCCAAACTTCTATGCCATAGCTAACTTCCATCAACTTGTATTAAACAACATTCTTCTTCTTCATCTATATTAAGGATGTACACATTGCTAGATGTTTGTGGTGCAATTGCCACTAACTTTCCAGTTTTCTTTTTTCTGATCTCACATTTGTGAGAATCAAAAGTAAGTATGTGACATTGATCACATGTCTGACTTACACTTAGGAGATTAGGTTTGAGATTTTCTACCAGAAGTACATCTTCTGCTTTGATTTTATTATTTCCTAAATTGACAGTGCCTTTTCCCAGTATTTTGGCTGACATGTTATCTCCAAAAGTTACTTTTCC
>CBVK0100364481.1:0-12852 GCA_900067695.1 Picea abies
TCTCATCACGAGCCGACCCATTATGTTCATAGGTATCCAGCAGTATGACATTGCCATCATCTGGTCACCATGCCAGGGCAATGACCTTTGGTTGCATGGCCAAGGGAAAAGGAGTCTCATCACGAGCCAGCCTTATCATCTCTACGAAGATACCAGTGGGTAACACTGTCAGCTCTGGTCACCACGCCAAGGCAGTGTCCTCTGGTCATACCTTTAAGTAAAAACGAAAGAAAAGCAATAAATGAAAAATAAAGGCAAATAAAGGGGCTTGGAAAAAATGCATCCATGACAGGTACAGCTCGCCTCCTACAAAGGCACCCACTGACAGAACCTGCCCTTGGTCTTACTGTGACTGGACATCCCTAGACCATATCACCTCATAAAACATGGCTTGAATGATCCTCTGAGGAAACTTTCCTTCTCTTGTGGGTATTAGCCCAATAGGTTATTCTGTTGGTTTTCTTCAGCTTTGTATAGTAGATCTGTGTAATGTCTTTGAGCTCTTAGATGATATGCTAGGGATTTCGTGCATGTATTTGATAAATTTAATGATGAAATATGACTGACATTGCTATGATCCCGAGGGCTGATGAGCCCATGGAGGGCGTAGTCTTTGATGTGCAGGACCATACCCGGCGGACAGGTACCAGTGGACCGGTACACATGGGGATATGATTTGTTCGGACCTCCATGGGGCTGAAGAGCCCATCAGATGGTTGTTGGGATGGCAGAGGCAAGACAACGTTGTGATGAGCCATTGCACGAGAAAGGACGCCCTTACCAAGGACACTTTGGCAGAGCCCGGCCTAGGGGGGATCACCCACTGCAGATGGGACGATTGCTTTTAATGGACAGGACGTCACCTGAGGCAGCTGGACGTTTTCTGGAGCACGTGGCAGTGTGCTGGGATCATTTGGCACGTGTGGCAGCTTGCAGGAGCCCAGAGGGGCAACGTTCTGCTTCCTGGATGTTGATCTTCCCCAAAAAGGGCCAACGTCTCCCTCAGAGGGGCCTGACGTCTCCCTTTTGAACTCATATTGTGACATTTTAGCATTTAATGTGACAAACAGTGTAATATTGTTAGTCAGCCTTGTCGACTGTTTTAAATGACCTATTTTCTAATTAAAGGTCATTAGGATGATATAAAGAGAGGACGTTGCCTCTCATTTTTACATAACACAACTCACTCTCTTGTGAGAGAATCATTTTTAGTCTTTTGTCTTGGTATTTTGCTCTTGGAAGTGAGGCGCTACTCTTGTGGAGGATCATTCTTGGCATTTTTATGGTGTTTTCTATCATTGGAAGGTTTACAACTAGGGTTTGATAAGCTCTTCATTGATTTGTAAGTGTATTTCTCATGCAAAACTTCTTAAATGAATGGTTGTAGGTTAAATCTCTTGCATTTATTGTTACATTGTTATTATTTTGCTTAATCATTGAAACCCTAGGTAGCAAGCACACAAGTAGGTCCTTGCTATATGTCCCCATGGTAGAAAACTTGTTTTAGCCACTGATTAAGGAGGATATAGCCTAGTCGTTGCTACACTAATTCCCCTTTTTTTGAGTTATCTTTTGAACATAAGTTGAAGAAAGAAGACGTCCTAGGCCTAATTAATTTTACACCTAGGGTTTTGACTTGTAAGGTTTGAAAGGCCTTGCTCTTGCAACACTTTTCACCCCTAGATTTATGTTTTGAAGCTAGCCGTTTTGCCAAGGATTTTTTAAGGAAAGGAGGAGGAGCATGAGGCCTTGCTTAAGCAACACCGGAATGAGCCTCCTCCCCTTAGGGTTTTGACTCTAGGGTCCTGTCATTGCAGCACCATAGAGCCTAACTCTCCCGTCCTTAGATTTAGATTCTCCCGAGACCTAGCCTTTCTTCTTGACTCCATAATACCCTAAGGCACTAGTCTAACTCTCCAACGTTGAGTTTATTGTGCCAAAACAACACTTTCAAACTTCTTAAATTTGAAACCCTAACTAACCCTAACGTCTACTAACCCTAAATTGATGATGACGTCATGCCTCTTTTGAGCTCTTAGTTGATGTAAAACGTTGTGGCTTAGTCATCTAAGTGATAGATATTGAAGTGTTGATAATTTCCATTAGCCTACTTGCAAAACGTCCACCTCTTTGTCTACCAAACTAACCCTAGAAGAAAGCTGACGTCACCTCTAGTAAGCATAGTGACGCAGCAAGCCTATTATATGTGAGCGTTTAATGATATTTAATGCATTGTGTTAATTAAAGGATTAATCATTTCCATTGGATGCTATATCATTCTGTACTTATTGAGAAGTAGTATTATAAGCCATAGCCTTTATTGCAATCATTGACTTCGTCAATAATTACTGTTATTTATGCTCATGTATATTAAATATTGATAGTCATTGACAATTGAAGCATTAACCACTATTTGCATGTATTAGTTTTATTGTTGCTTTGTCTCGCAAACAGGTGCTTCTAATGTGGTATTTCTTCACTCTTGACTATCTTCTTGGCAGTAATCTGTGAAGGGAAAACTCACCTTGATCCTTTAAACTTTAGCCCCTTTCAAAACCCCAGATTACTAGGGACGTCTCCCTTGGGTTTAGCCACCCTCAATAGAAAGAGCCCCCCATCAAGGTGACAGTGGGTGGGGAAGCTCCTGTTACGCCAATTTGGCCCTTACCTCTCAGCTATTTGGCCTAAACAACAAATTGAGCGATAACAAATCCCAATAATAAAATAACAATAAGAATAAGAATGCTCCTCGCAGTTACATTATTTCAACACTCCCCCTTAACAAGAAGGGTATTCTTCATCAGCATCAGGCGAGAGAGGTATGCATCATCAGTGGCATCAGGAGGACAGTATCGTCAATATCATCTTGAAANAACATTGGCTAGCATATTTACGAGTCATCGGAAGTTTTCTTCATCGGCAGCATCACCATTCTCGAAAGAATGCTATCATCATCTGCATCAAATATGTATCAGTAAAAAAATGATACCTCATCACAACACTAGGCTGGCAGTACTACACTGGCTCAATGTCACAGTTGTTAAGCTGGTAGCTCAGTGTCAGTCACATCTTACTTTACGTCTAACAACTAGGAAAGAAGCAAGGAATATCATCATCTCGCTTTACGTCTATCAACTAGGTCAGAAGCGAGGAATCACAACGTCATGCTTTACGTCTAACAGCGAGGTCAAAAGCATGACTCATCTTGTTTTACGTCTAAAAACGAGGTTTAGAAGTATGACTCATCTTGCTTTACGTCTAACAACTAGGTCAGAAGAAAGGAACACATCATCATCTCGCTTTACGTCTAACAACTAGGTCAGAAGCGAGGAATCATCTTGCTTTACGTCTAACAACGAGGTTAAAAGCAAGGAATCCACAACGTCATGCTTTACGTCTAACAGCGAGGTCAGAAGCAATGACTCATCTTGATTTACGTCTAACAGCGCGGTCAAAAGCAAGGAACACACAGCGTCATGCTTTACGTCTAACAGCGAGGTCAGAAGCAATGACTCAACTTGCTTTACGTCTAACAGCGAGGTAAGAAGTGTTAATGTTTATGCCATTATTATCATTTCTATAGATAAGAGCATCATAAGAACAAGATCACTGAGAAATACACATTCACAAGAGACATAGCATTTATCCTGGGAAACCCTCTAGGGGAAGAAAACCCAGCAAAAACATCCTTATCGTAAATTGCCAATACAATGTTCAAGAGATAACTCAAACCAATACAGATAGTCCTCTCCAAGAGATGTGCCACTCTTCTCCCTCTCTCCAACTGGTAATTGCATCTTGCCTCATAAGAGAATGCGCAAGTGAGTCGTGTGATAAAGTGAGGCGCTAGCCTCCTATATATACAAGACTGGCACGTGTGAAAGGGTTTCACTGGCAGGGCCGACCTCTCACTCTGGGTGGGTAAGGTGGGTAAACCCACCTTTAATTTAATTCTGGGTCTCAATAATAACTGCTAGGGCCGACTTCTTATTCTTCCTATTACAATTGTCCGATGACCAATCTGCAAAAGGGGATTTGGTCCTAATACAATTACCGACATGATTAATCCACAATGGGGATTAATCTAATAAATAAAATAACAATAATAATAAGAATACTCTTCGCAGTTACATTATTTCAACACTCCCCCTTACAAAGAGGGGTCTTCTTCAACAGCATCAGGCGAGAGAGGTCTGCATCATCAGTGGCATCAGGAGGACAGTATCATCAATATCATCTTGAAACATTGGCTAGCATATTTACGAGTCATCGGAAGTTTTCTTCATCAGTAGCATTATCATTCTCGAAAGAATGTCATCATCATCTGCATCAAAAATGTATCAGTAAAAATGATACCTCATCACAGCACTAGGCTGGCACATCACAGCACAGTACTACACTGGCTCAATGTCACAGCGGTTAAGCTGGTAGCTCAGTCTAACAACAAGGTCAGAAGCGAGGAATCATCTTGCTTTACGTCTAACAACGAGATCAGAAGCAAGGAACACATCAACATCTCGCTTTACGTCTAACAATGAAGTCAGAAGCGAGGAATCATCTTGCTTTACGTCTAACAACTAGGTCAGAAGCATGGAATCCACAGCGTCATGCTTTATGTCTAACAGCAAGGTCAAAAGCAATGACTCATCTTGCTTTACGTCTTACAGCGAGGTCAGAAGCAAGGAACACACAACGTCATGCTTTACGTCTAACAGCGAGGTCAAAAGCAATGACTCATCTTGCTTTACGTCTAACAGCGAGGTCAGAAGCAAGGAACACACAGCGTCATGCTTTACGTCTAACAGTGAGGTCAGAAGCAATGACTCATCTTGCTTTACGTCTAACAGCGAGGTCAGAAGCAAGGAACACACAACGTCATGATTTACGTCTAACAACGAGGTCAGAAGCAATGACTCATCTTGCTTTACGTCTAACAGTGAGGTCAGAAGCAAGGAATAAATATATATACTCCCTCTTTCAGGGAGGGTCCTTTCGGACTATACCAAGCTTATCTCGAAAGTGTTCAAACTTTACACGAGATAGAGGTTTGGTCAACACATCAGCAACCTGTTCATTTGTGCTAATGTACTGGAGCTTCAAGGCTCCTCTCTATACCATGTCGCGGATGAAATGATAGCGGATCTCTATGTGCTTCGACCTGTTGTGGAATACAGGATTCTCTGTCATCTTTATGCAACTCTGGTTGTCACATAGTATCACGGTTGCTCTCATCTCCAAGTCAAATAGGCCAGTCAGCAACTTTTGAAGCCATATAGCTTCGCAGCTAGCAGAACATGCAGCAATCTACTCTGCTTCCACTGTGTTGAGAGCAATACTGGATTGCTTCCTACTCTGCCACGAGATCATGGCAGATCCCAAACTGAAACAGCATCAGGAAGTATCGACCAGCAGCTTCAACTTTACTTCCATGGGTGTATTCATGGACTTACATTCTAGCATGTCGAATCTCTTTAAGATTTCGACCGTGTACTTCCCTTGGTTAAGGAAGATTCTTTCCGGACTCTGCCATACCTCAAGGCCTAAGATGTAATGCATTAGACCAAGGTCTTTCATTTCAAATTCTGCGGCAAGTCTCTGTTTACATTCAACAATGAGCTTTTCTTCTCCAATTAAGAATAAGTCATCCACATACAGTGGTAAAATTACCGGTTCATTATCCATAATTTTGAAGTAGAGATTTGAGTCTACTTTACTCTTGGTAAAGCCTAAGCTCGTCTAGAAACTGTCTATACTGCCATACCAAGCTTTGGGAGCTTGCTTCAATCCGTATAATGCTTTCTTCAATCGGCAGACATGAGACTTCTTGTCTTCAACCTCAAATCCTTGGGGTTGCTCTATATACACTTCCTCTTCGGTGACATCGTTTAGGAAAGCTGTCTTCACGTCCATCTGGTGCAGCTTCCACTTCATCTAAGCTGCAAGAGCTATGATGGTCCTGATCGAAGTGTATCTGGCTACAGGAGTGAATGTCTCTTCATAGTCAATGCCTTCCTTCTAGGAAAAGCCACGAGCGACAAATCTTGCTTTATACTTCTCAATACTTCCATTAGCAGCATGTTTTATTTTGAAGAGCCATCTGTAGGATACACCATCTTTATTCTTCGATCTGGGAAATATTTCCCATACTTTGTTCTTCATTATGAATTGGTATTCCTCTGTCATGGCATCTGCCCATTCTTTTCTCTGAATGGATTCTTTAGAACAGGTAGGCTATTCATCTGGGAGATCACATATCAAAGCCGTGTAACTGGAGAATGGCTTTGGTCTTTTCACCTGTCTCGAGGTTCCTTCTGGAACAACATACTTCTCTCCATCTTGAATAAGCTCTCTTGCCCAAGCAGGCTTTCTTTTATGGGAGAAGGTCATTTGAGGAGGTTCTTGAACTTCTACCATATCATGATCTTCTAGAAGTTCCTCATCAAGGGAAGTTACGACTTCCCTCATTGTTTCTACAGCTCTGGGAACATCCCTCATTGATTTTGCAATCCTGGGATTTACAGGTTCCTCTTCATATATTTCTTCAAGTTGGCATCTTCTTGATTTCTTAAGTGCTGCTTCTTCATCAACGGTCACGTCCCTACTGATCTCAATGTGGCGGTGACCTGGTATGTAGATTCTGAAGGCCTTGAAGACCCCACAAATATTCCCTTCTCTCCTGAAGGGTCCAGCTTGTTTCTCTTTTCTTTAGGTATATGAATAAGCAATGGATAGCCAAATATTTTGAGATGGCTTACATCTGGATTCTTTCCGGTGAACATCTCTTCCGGTGTCTTGAGCCCAAGTGCACTATGGGATAATCGGTTATGCACATAAACAACTGCCATCGTTGCTTCTGCCCATAAGCACATAGGAAGATCTTGATCTTCACAGCTTCCAGCATGGTTCTGTTCTTCCGTTTAGCTACACCGTTTTGTTGGAGATCTTGATCCCAACATCTTTGCAGATATTCAAGAATTCTTTTGAGGTATATTCTCCTCCATTATCTAACCTGAGTATCTTAATATTCCTTACAGAAACGTTCTCTATCAAGGCTTTGGATTCCTTGATCTTGTTGAATACTTCAAATATATCCAGGTCTTTTACGAGAATAATCATTAATGAATGATACATAGTATACATACCCATTAATGGAGGATGATGGCATTGGACCACACACATCTGAATGGATGAGTTCTGGGACTCCTTCTGCCTTGTTGTCCCTCTTCGGAAACAGGTTCTTGATGTTCTTCCCTTGTGTACATCCATTGCATATGCCTTCATGGTCACCTTTGAGTTTTGGTAAACCTGTTACCGCTTTGCATATGTATGGTAGCACCTTGTAGTTGAAGTGAGCTAATCTTTGATGACAAAATTCTTCAATGGCGTGGGTCATGGAAGCTTCTGAGTGACCCTATAGCTTATGCAAGTCACCTTCTTCTCTTCCAATGATGATTGCTTCATTTACAGACTCTCCTTTAGCACGTTGCCTTCTGCAACCTTCGCTATAGCTTCCTCATGTGACCTGGAGCAAGGTCAAAAAACAACAAGAAAGAATAATTTCCTTCTTGATAATATAAAGCAATAGTACGAACAATTATCACAGTAGCTCCTTTAGAGCTATCACTTATAATTTATCTGAAGCAAAGATTAAAGGTAAGGAATACAATACGAAATGAGGTCAACACTCTCATAGTGTTGGGACCAAGCATTCTTCCATGGCAACCTAGAACTAACCCACGAGGTTTCTCCTAGAGGAGGTGTTAGTTGTATTAGGCAAAGTATTTACATCTACATTCTCACATGCTATCAAGTATAATACTTTACAGAGACTATTGTCTCAACTATAGTCATCAACTTGTCATGTGTACCTTTGAAATCTTGATTAATCAAACCTGGAGCCTTGTCCTCAAGAATGAGTGCTTGCTTTTCTTCCAAGTCTCCTTCACTCAAGTGACGAGTGCTTTGTTCAACCTATCTTCTGTACTAAGACAATACGCTAACTTGACAAAAGGTTAGGTTAGAGGATAAGCTCTATGATCAACTTTTAATTCTTCTAATAATTTGATCATAGCTTCAACATGCAACACTGATCAAGATAATTTCATAACAAATAGATGCATATTAGAATAATCACACCTGGGTTGCATCATTCCTCTGAATGTGTTGGATCTTGAGATCCTTCTGGATCTATGGCAAGAGATCCCTTCTCCTGCAAATACTCTTTAGGGTTTAACCATTAAACATATGTGAGTACATACCTCTGATAGCATTTGCAGGTAGTGGCTCCATCTGGTAGCAACGATAATCATTGCCAACTCTTGAGAAAACTTCAAGGGTGATTGCAACTGGTTCTACGATTGCAACTGCAACTGGTACTGCAATTGCAACTGCAACTGGTACTGCAATTGCAACTTAGGGTTTTATGAGGAAACCCTAATTTTTCAAACTTCAAATTTTGAAATTCTGATCCAGGGGATAGATGCGCTGAGCTGAGGCGAGTTCGCTGGTGCAGTTGGAATTTTGAAAATCCAACTTTTACCCCCTCAAACTTGATCTGCGGATTTCTGGACTGGTGCTTCTGGTTTTCTGGTACCTTTGGTACTCTGGTACTTCTGGTACTTTGGTTTTCTGGTTTTCGGGTACTTTGTGAAACTAGGGTTTCACTTTCCGGAAGATCTAGCCACTGAAAAGGTGCACTGATAGTGCCAAATTAATTCTTAGGGGAGGGCACAACTTTCTAGATAGTTTTAGGGATGAAAAGATTCACTTTTGAAAAACCCTAATTTGCAGGTACTGCAACAGTGACGTTTTTCTCTTGCGAAATATGCTTCCTTCAGGTTGGCTCTGAAACCATGTTAATGTTTATGCCATTATTATAGTTCTTTGCATTTCAATAGATAATAGCAACATAAGAACAAGATCACTAAGAAATACACATTCACAAGAGACACAACATTTATCCTGGGAAACCCTCTACGGGAAGAAAACCCAGCAAAACTTCCTTAATATAAATAGCCAATACAATGCCAAGAGATCTTATGCTAAAACAAAAAGTCCTCTCCCATGATATTGGCCACTCTCTCTCTCCTTTGCCGGTAACAGATCATAACTTGTCTCTCAAACTGAGCAAGTGAGTTATATCAAATGAGGCGCTAGCCTCCTTTATTTATACAAGTTCTGGCATGTGTGAAGTGTCTCCTCATTGGCAGGGCCGACTTCTTAATCTGGGTGGGTAAACCCACCTTTATTATATTTTTGGGTCTTCTTATTAACTGATGGCGCCGACTTCTCATTCTGCCTATTATAATTGTCTATTGACCAATTTGCAAAAGGGGATTTGGTCCTATTACAATATCCGACATGATCAATCCACAATGGGGATTGATCCTATGAATAAAATATCAATAATAATAAGAATACTCTTTCCAGTTACATTATTTCAACATGCTATTGTTATCTAGTAAATTGAAAAGAAACCTAATAATAACTCAAAACTTAACATGGTATTAGAGCTAAGCTAAAGAGAGCATCTTTCACTGGATAAAGAAAAATGCCACTATTGCCGTACAAGAAAATTGGGGCTTTTTATTGAAGAGGAATTTCAACCCAAAAGTCATCTAGAAAAGTGCGCCCTAGCCCAAGGAACTCTTTGGCACCTTCAACACACCTTTTCAGTGGATAGAACTCCCGGAAAGTGTAACCCTAGTTTTCATCGGTACCAGAAATACTAGAAAACAAGAAGCACCAGAAAACCAGAAGCACTAGTCCAGAAATCCGTTGGTCAAGTTTGAGGGGGCAAAATTTGGATTTTCAGAACTCTGACTGCACCAGCTTACTCACCTCAACTTAGTGCATCTAGCCCCAGGATCAAAATTTCAAAATTTGAAGTTTGAAAAATTAGGGTTTCCTCATAAAACCCTAAGTTGCAGTTGCAGTTGCAGTCTTAGAATCAGTTGCAGTATCAATTGTAGTTGCAGTATCAGTTGAAGTATCAACTGTAGTACCAGTTGCAATCACCCTTGAAGTTTTTAAGAGTTGGTAATTATTACCGTTGCTGCCAGATGGTGCCACTACCTGTAAATACTATCAGAGGTATGTACTCACATATGTTTAAATGGTTAAGCTTTAAAGGGTATTTGTAGGAGAAGGGATCTCTTGCCATAGATTCAGAAGGATCTCAAGATCCAACACATTCAGAGGAATAATGCAACCTAGGTTTGATTATTCTGATATGCATCTATTTGTTATGACATTATTTTGATCTAGGTTGCATGGTGAAGCTATGACCATCATACTAACCTTTGTTCAAAATTAAAGTCAAGGTATTAGATGGATTAAAGTTGAGATCATAGAATTTATTTTCTAACCCAACTTTCTGTCAAAGATAACATATTGTCTTAGTACAAAGGACAGATTGAAGAAAGCACTTGTCATCTTGAGTGAAGGACACTTGGAAGAAAAGCAACACACTCATTCTTGAGGACAAGACTCCAGGTTCCAGGTTTGATTAATTAAGTTGATAAGATTCAAAATTACACGTGACAAAGTTGATAACTACCCCATTACAAGTAGACACTATAGTTGAGGTATTAGTCTTTGAAAAGCATTATGCTTGGTAGCATGTGAGCATATTGAGATAAATGCTTAATGCAATCATTTACCAATTACAACTAACATCTCCTCTAGGAGAAACTTCTTGTGTTGATTCCAGGTTACTATGGATGAGTGTTTGCTCACAACACTAGAAGAGTGTTGATCTCATTTCGTATTGTATTTCTTACTTTTGATCTTTGTTTCAAACACGTCACAAGTGATAGCTCTAAAGGAGCTACTGTGACGATTATTCGTGCTATTGTTTTATTTACTATTATCAAAAGAGTATTATTCTTGCTTGCTGTTTTGTTGACCTTGTTTCAGGTCATAGGTGATAACCCTAAGGAAGTTATAGTGAAGGTTGCAGAAGGCAACATATTAGATGAGACATGAAGCAGACTATGTACATAACCATATACATTAATGTACTAAAGAAGATGAAGAAGAAGCTATTTGTTGAGATCTGGAGTATCTCATACAAAGATTGATTGCAAGGAGTAGAAGGCTCCAAAGATGACCAAACATTAGAACAAGAACTCACATAAAACTTGTTCAAAGGATAATGAAGCCACCTTGACATGAAACATAATTCACTTGAAGTTTGACTCAACTTTTCATATTTAGACTTGGTATTCAACACCGAGTATACCCCTTAAGAGATGATGAAGTCCTTATAGACTCAGAAGAAATCAAGAGTAAGCTTGATCTCAGAAAGGATCAGATGAAGAGACAACTTCCAGGACTGGGAGACAGATGCCATGAGAAGACTAGATCGTAGCTTCAAAAACTACTAGGAGATATGAAATCTCCTGGAAGATTCCCTTGTTTCAGTAACAGAGAAGGAAGCCAGTCAGAAAGACTAGGATATGGATTCTTTCGTGAGACTAGAAGAAAAGTCAGTGTTGACTTCCAAGATCGATCTATACAGATCAAGCATGTTGCAGATGTACAAAGCCTGATGTGTGTCCAGAGGATTCTCCTAGCAAGAGGGAGAAGATTATGACGAGACACTTACTCCAGTAATTGAAGAAATATTTCCAATATTTATGAATACAACTAGAACAACCATGATTCAGATATAATTGATGAGATGCAGGTAACTGGAGGTTGCTCCAGTACCATTCTTATAGATGCAGAGGGAGCCGGTTGATCCAGTATGAAGTCAGAAAGAAAGAAATGTTCGAACTCAAGAAGGCACCCAAGATATTACAGAAGAAAACTTCAAGGATGATGATTATAAGCTCTTAGTTTGGTGCAAGAGGGAGCTATGTCTCCGAGTTCGAAATAGAGGATTATGATTTGGTGCAGTTAGGAAAGCAGTGGCCCATGGAACAATTTACTCAATGGATGAGTAATGAGATATTTTGATCAAGATGAAAGTCATCCAGTAGATGGATGGTGCCCAACAGATGGGTGGCATGGTATTATACCATGGAAAGATTTTAGACCACAAGAGATTTTTTCAGATCCCATAGCTAGACCTTCGTAGAGAAGGAGAAGGAGAAAAGACCTTCGTAGAGAAGGAGAAAGAGAAGATACCTTCGTAGAGAAGGAATGAGCAATCCCACAGGTAGACCTTCATAGAGAAGGAAAAGAGAAGAGACCTTCGTAGAGAAGGAAAAGAGAAGAGACCTTCGTAGAGAAGGGGAATGAGAAATTTGCCAAGGTTGGCCTTTGTCCAAGTGTTGAGTTTTGGATACTCTAGGGACATGCTATAATATCCTCGTAGAGAGGGGTGTTACCACCCTCGTAGAGAGGAGTGTGGATGTTTCTCCAAGGGGCAACGTGCAGATACTCTCCTCTGGCCAAGGATTGAGTAGCGTGGAACACAAACCTTGACCATGTGGAATGGTTAGTTGGTTCTTGAGGTTTGTGTCATGATCCTGCGTGGATCATGGAAAGGGAGTCTAGTCTTGCCCAGGCTAGCATCTTAGCTTCTCTAGTTCATGTGGGACGAATAGGAGTGCAACTATGGTAGTAGTCCTCCCCAGTGGATGGGTGAGATAGATGACTACAAGAGAAGGGAGAACATAAAAGGAATGGCAAAACTCATAGAATATCTTCTATGTAAAGATAAGACATCTTCTGTGTGAAGATAAGATATCTTCTGTGTGAAGATAAGAAAGAGTATCTTCTGCGTGAAGATGAAAGAAAGAAAGAGTATCTTTTGCGCGAAGAAAATTTTTCGATGATTTATAGATATGCCAATCAGTGTTCCAAATGTTGTTGATGTTGCTGTCCTCTCTCTCTCCTGATGAT
>CBVK0100364482.1:1498-12849 GCA_900067695.1 Picea abies
TAGGGAGGTATTAATGGTCTCAAACACATCCATCCATCTTCACATGGCATCCACAAGACTCACATAGTCTTGCATACCATTCTACAGGTAGCATCATCATGTCATACATAGATTACACCCATGTGGACCTGTCAATATCGTCTAGGGTGAACAACCCAATAGAGAACACTAGAGATACACCTCATAGTGTCTTTCACCATCATTGTCACATGATATACCTACATGATGTGCTCACCCATGGATATAACCATGTCAGGAGTATCATCATCACTATCAACATCATTTGGTAGCAATCTGACATCATATCATCACACTATCCATGAACCTCATTTAGGTATATTGATGATCCATCTCCACCACCACGTGTCTAGAACCTCATTTCATTCTTGTCCCATGACAAGAATCGTTACCTCATCGGAGCCACATTCACCTCATACTTGATCCTCTCATAGGATCACTTCATGAATGCATTTAGCTCGATGTTATCGGACACGTGTGCCTAGAACCTCATTCCATTCTTGTCCCATGAAAATAATTATGACCACATGTTAGCCACAAACACCTCATGGTGATCCTCTCATAGGATCACTCTGTGAATGCATTCATCTCGATGCTATTGCACACATGGAATTGCAACTCAAGAACCTTGAGTATTCATTACATCGAAGAATACATCGGGGCACATATACTCCATATGTAGATGTTCCTTATATCCCCTAGTATACAACCCAGTTTCTGTGGAGATAGAGTTAGAATGATGCTTATCGGGTCTACTCACCTACTCGTGAGATCTTCAAGGCCTGATGCAATTCACACATAAGAGATCTAGCAACAACTCAAATATTTAGTCTGTCGAATATTTCATATGCGCCTATTCCCACATGATCAATTCAGTATGATCGGTATTGGAATATTGACACGATGTTGCATTCATCAATATTCCCCGAGGGAAATATTTGCATCTCTTCAAAGGTTGTCCTACACAGAGGCTTAGTTCAAATGTCAGCTGTATGCTAATTTGTGTATAAGTGATGGAGTGTCACTCCTCCTTCTTGCATCATATCTCTAATGAAGTCCTGCAATATCCTTCATCTCAGATTATGAAGTCGACTCCCTCTATCTAAGATAATCCTTGGACCACAGTTCTATTTGCTACATGCCCCTTTTCATCTTGCAAAGTGTCATGAAACCATGTTGGTTGTTTCCTGATCAATGACTCCCTATGAATTCTAACTCTGTATGAAGTGTGACTCCCTCTGAGTCCTTTCAATCCTTCTATTTTTTTTTCATACATTTCTTGTTCCTAACCTAGAAATAGGGGCTCTTGTACCAAGGATAATGGCCCTTGTAACAAAGATAATCAGTTTGGCCTCCCATGCTAGGATAATAACCAATATGGTCTCCAATAGGGATAATAACCATAATTCCCTCATGTAATAGGATAATAACCAGAATGGCCTACCATAGAGACAATAAAAAATATGGCCTCTTGTAGGGATAACAACCAAATATGGCCTCCTATCCTAGGATAATAACCAGAAATGGCCTCCTTTATTACGATAATAACCAAAATGTCCTCCTGTACTAGTATAATAACCAAAATGGCCTCCTGTACTAGTATAATACCCAAACCAAAAATATAAATGGACTCTCGTACTAGGGAAAATGGTCCAATACAAAATAAAAATAATTGAAATAACTAAATTATACTTACAGTGATATTGCTAGCGGGAAAATCCCTCTATAACTATACTAGGGTTCTAAGTATATATAGAGAAATGAATCCCCAAAATTCAATCTAATTTCTACATTCTTTCTCTATTCATCAATGAGGGTTAGATATAATTTTTTATGTATAAATCAAAGAAAAGACATAAAAACCATCATTTGGGACAAGGAAAAGAGATTATTTTATTCAATACTCAAAGATTGGAAATTACACCCTTTGTCGGTCAACGCTCCATGAACCTGTTCTGGGATCCTCTTAAAAATGTGCCAAGTGCACCTTCCAAATTCCTTCTTGAAAAATATACTGATCACCTCAAGGGAAGGGAATGGATTGTATGGGAGAAAACATGCTAGAGAGGGAATGTTGAGGAATAACTCACAAAATCCTGCAAATACTTGGGCAAGGAAGGAAAGGGAATTTGGGCAGAGTTTCATTGTTCTAATACTTTATTTTTGAATGAGACCCCAAGACCTCCTTTCATATGAACAAAGGATAGTTATTCAATTTGGGGATGAGCTATAGCAGGTGAAATGGTTGGGAAACCTCCAATAGCCCGCTAATTCCACCAAATTCCTTATAACTTTTTAACTTTTTAAACCTTTTAGAGGTATCTGCGGGTTGTTTAGTGTGAAACTAGTGTATGTATGTAGAATTTTTATCATGCAACAAATGTATTCACGTAGATAGTAGTGCAGTAGTGCATGTACATGCTCCAAAAAATGGTTTTTTAAATAGAGTTCCTCAACAGTGATTTGGAAAATTATGCAAGTAAGAAAGACAATGACATGTATGCATAGGTAGGGAATTTTAGGGCTATAATAGATGCCCCCTAATGTGTGAGGTCAGAAGAGAAATTGATGGCCAAAATAAATTACAATATCTTTACCAGCACAGAGTCGAGTGAGCCCGGGACCGAAGTTTGGGAGGTGCCATCTGCAAAACAACAATTGTCTCTCTGAGTCAAGCATACCCATGCTCATGATGAGATAATTAATGGATGCCAATAAAGTACAATGTGGATCAATGTCATATAAATGTATTAAGTGTAGCCGCAAGTAATACACAGTGGATCTACATCTCAAAATCAGTCAAAGATATATAAGTGCAATATGCATCTTCAAGAAGCTAGTGATGCATGCGGCATGAGATGAAGACTTCATATCTCGAGCAAGAACTTAAAGATCTTCAAAAACCAGGTAGGATTACAATGGGAGTATGAGACTCACTACTCTGAGGTCTTTCACAAACCATTGGGAAAATACTGGACGATCTAGACGAGCATGCAAATAATTTCATTGATTTTGACTCAGGACCTAACTTGATTCATAGGATAGACAACTCATGGAATTCAAGAGACAAACTGTAGAAAGGCTGACTCGGGTTGGAGAAAACTTCCCTAGACAAAATAACGAAAGATGATAAGGTTCAGGAAGCATAACATTGACGTAGTTCTGAGATGTAGGAGGCACCATGAACTCTCCATATGTTTGGAAGAATAATCAAATGAAGGGGGACACGGTTCTATGTAGCGAGAAAAACTTCCTAAGGTCATACTAGATCCCAATGATTGACGAACAAATGAAAGGACATTCTTTGTCCAAGGGATATTATCTTTGCTTCCAAAAAAGGAATGTAAATGATACCCGCAATGTGATTGAGCATGAGACAACAAGAATCCTTCCATGGAAATTTTATGATCCTAGAAAAGGTAAGCTTGATGGTTTTTTCACATTTTAGAAAGTCTAAAAAAAAACCAAAAATAAGAATCCAAGGAGTACATTTTTCACAATTATTCAAATCAACTCAAAAAGGGGTAAACTTGCAGCCAAAAGGACGCCTTTTCAAAACCATTTTAATGAGTGTGACAAAGATAATATCACTCGGCTATATTTTCAATTTTAAGGAGTCTAAAAAGAGCTTAACTATGGACTCACAACCTTTTTCTGAGTTTAGTCTCCTTAGCCCGAAAAACTATGGACTCACAACCTTTTTCTGAGTTTAGTCTCCTTAGCCCGAAAAGGTATTAAATTAACTGAGGAGAACTGTCCCAGTGAGGCGAATCTCCTGAGGCATACCTTTTTACACAATAACCTACTGGATGGAAAAAGGGTTAAACTCATGCCAAGTAGATGTTCTTCTGAACCAATTTAATGAGTGTAAAGGAACAAGGTCACTCGACTATCTTTTCAATTTTAGGGATTTTGAAAAGATCTTCACTATGGACTCTGGGGGGGTTCCTTTTGCATAAGTAATATCCAAGGCCCAAAAGAGAGAACCAAAACCAAGGAGAATGTTCCTTTTTCAAAAATTTAGTCCCTCAGTCTCGAAAAAGGGTTACAATTATGCCTAAGAATACTCTTCTAGCGAACCAAAATTTCTAGAGCATACCTTTATTCATAAAATTAGCCATCCAGACTGAAAAAGGGGTAAACTACCACCATACATATGTGCCTTCAAACTTGATTTTGGCGAGTGTGAAGGGAAGCGAGATCGCTCATAAATATTTTCAACTTTAGAGAGTCTGAAAAGGGATTAAAGAAGACTCCAGGGGGATGATTTTCTCAAGTAATCCATACGATATCGAAAAGTGTAAATACAGTCTCGTTGGATGTATCTATAAAAAAAAGCATGCTCATTTTCAATTCCCATGGGTAAAGTCCATAACAAGATGAATAAGAATGAGGCTTCAACACAAAGTCATGTTAGAACTAAACGAGACTCCCAAGCCTATAGACAAGACTCACAACATGGATGAAAAAATGCAGGAAAGGATCTACCTAGAGCATCCATGGAGAGGAAGGCTCTACCAGCTAATTACGACACTTCTAAAGCATCTGAGAAGGTTTTGTGTTGCACTTTGGTGGAATCAATCCTAAGGCTAAATGAACCAAGAAATGGATAATTCAAAAATGCAAGTAGGGAAAATGTAACCTATATGCTTGTTTTGAGGTCAATACCTGTCAGAACGGATCGATATGATGAACAAAAGTCAAAGAAAAATATCTCCAAGAGCCTGCATATAAGGCTAATAACACTCAACCAGAAGTTAATAGATCCAATATAGATAGAAACTTCAGAAAATAAGAGGTTCTATTGAATACAAAACTCGAAAACAACAAACCTAGACTGTACAATATGTATAAGGTGACACACAACCTTGCATCTCATGCATAGTACTAGTTCAAGCAGAGTCCACTACTAGGATATGACCAAGAGTCTCTTCGATAGTCCACCTATAAAGTCTCCCAAAAGGGAAGAAAACACAAACCAGGGTGTAAGTATTCCCACAGTATAGAAATCATAGTCATGGGTTCAAGGATAGCCTCATCCAAAGGAAATTAAAAATATGATAAATCACGCAAGCGAGGAGGGTCAACATTCCCAAAGGGCAAAAGAAACTGACCATATTCCATATGATGATGAAGGTTGTGTCCAGGACTGACAAAGTCTACCAGCAAAAAATCACAAGCATGAGGGCTTGAGGATCTACAAACAATGAGATTAGACTCAGAAGGATACTCGAGATCACTTATACCAAGAGGGGGAAGCAAGGGCTCCCATGCCCCCATTGGATAAACCAACGGATCAATTTCAGAGACTAAGTCTCGAGAAGGAAAACATAATGGCACAGGTTCCTACTCAGAAGCAATTGAGCATTGAGGATAAAAATCCACATAATTAATTTGTGGTGGGGTAGAGTCTACACAAACACTAGGAACATATAAAGGGGCATCATGAACTAATGCCAAATTAGGATGGTGATTATCAGATGCTAGTTGACTGATAGTGACATTGCTTCCATTATGAGGGAAAAGCATCACCCAGAAGATCATAGAAACCACAACATTCATAGCATATACATAATCACGATTGAGAAGCATATTGAAATCTAAAGGGCCTTGCAATACTATAACATCGACAAAGATAGTCTTCCCACCTAACGAGATAGGCAAATTAGGAAGAATCCCCAAATATTCATTAGGACGTCTATCAAAATACAACAAACCATGTGAAGATGACAGAAGCTCGGGAGAACCCAAATATTTCCAGGCCGAGGAGGATAAAATACTTGTGGACTATCCTTAATCTATGAGACATGGGTAAAAACGTTTTGAATTAACTTCAACCTTTATTTGAAGAGGTGAAAAATAAGGAAGGTGAGGCTCAACAAGGTCATTCCAATCAAAGGAAACCATCCTAGGACTTAGAGGAGGTGTGCACGAAGTGAGCAGAATGCCCCTTTGTTCTAAAAGCACTAAGTTGGAAATGCTAAAAACATAGTTGGTAGACACATCACTCCCCAAGAGAAGAGTGGGATCAATCTAACATTGCATCAGCGTGACCACTTTGGTAGATTCGACACTCTCCAAGAGAAGAGTGGGATCATCCGAAGATTGCATCGACGTGACCACTTTCTCGATCATTAGTTGAATAGGATGTCACAAAACATGGTCAAAAGGTGCATCACCCCACAAAAAGAGAGTGTGATCTCCTGAGTATTACATCGACATGACCACTTTCTCAACCACTAGATGAATAGGTTATGAGGAAACCTTAGAAGACTTAGAATCAAAATATCTTGCAGATATGGACCACAATTTTCATACCTCTGGAAGGCTAGGGCATAAATGAGTAAGGTGATATCCCTTACAAATATTACAAGGGAACTTAGGCTTACTTCCTATCCATCTAGGTTTCTCAATAGAATCAATGCCCCCATCATGACTAGTAGTGGTTGGTTTCTCATATCCAACATGACTTGCAGAGGTTGGTGATTTTTCGATAGCATTAATCGTAGAGGCTACAGACCTATTGCCAGTATGACTGGTAGTGATTGGACTCTTTCCCTCAACATGACTTGCAAAGGCTGGGTGTTTTCCAATAGTATGAATTGTAGAGGCTTTGTGTTGGTCTTCAACATGACTTGCAGAGGTTTATGAACTATTTCCAACATGACTCGCAGAGGTTGGTGATTTATTCTTCTTCTTCTTCCTCTTTCTATTTCGTTTAGACTTCTGATTACTAGTATCTATACTTTTACTAGAGAAGAAAAAGGGAGGAGGAGAAGAATTTGTTGATGAAGTAACATCAACATGACACCCATGACATAAGGTTCTTAACTGAGAAGCATCAAGAGAATTTTGGACATTTGGAATGGTACCCAACCAAACCAGTAGTCTCACTTTCAACCCAAGAATGTATAAAGTGTCCATCAAAGGGATGCCAACATTTCCAAAGAAAGGAAAATCAAAAGAATAACCTTTAGACGAGGTTCCTTGGTTGGTATCATAAAGAACTATAGCCATGAAGATATTATGCATAGGTTCTCCTCTTGGGGGATCGTTTGTGTCGGTATAAGTCTCACACATTTACTCTAGCAAACCAATGGTATTAAAAACAATTCCTATAAAGAAGCAACTCTACATTTCTAAGTAGAAATCCGAAATTTCCTCACGACCAATAGAGTGGGCGGTCTACCACTTTAGCTCAGATACCCAAAGCAATGAATGACTAACTCACTATTGAAAAATAGGGAGCACATTACACACACTAAAAGTTCCTAAACAATAAATCAAGCAGTTGACTAACTAGTGGGAAGGACAGTTATGCCTATCGACACTCGAACATGAAAGAACCCTCTAGGTATACTCTGTGAAGGATGAAACAACATTCACCCTAGGTACCATGGCATATTCATGCAGTCACCTATGTAAGTCCATAAAAATTGACAACTAGGTTGCCATCTCTCAGTCAATCACCAGGTGGGTACATTCGACAGTCGAGTTGATCGAAATGAGAAGGATAACAATCCCAGAGCCCTTCAAGGGCGATGAAATTAATTGGTCAATAAGACAACTGAGGATATCGAATGGATTCAAGGTCCACGAAGTTTCGTAGGAAAATGCAATCAGTATTGTTCCTAAGAGAGACCCTCAATATACAATCCCCACTATGTTTGGTCCGACTTTGGAGGGGTTATCTCCTATACCTTTCTTCACATGACCTCATGTTTATCCCCTGTGCTAGAGGGAGCTCCGGAATAACTCTTATGACACTAGATTTAAAACACTCCCTATCTTAGAATCCAATGTTTGTTTTAAATGGCCTTGAAGAGTTTCCTCTTCACACCTAATTTAAGCCCTAAAATCCTAAAATAGTTGGTGAACCCTACAAACATAAAATCTAATATATTTTAATTTAAGCATTAATTTTAAGGCTTGGTTTACGCAAAGGATGTGGTCATGCAACTAATGGTGTTTCAGACTCTTGCCAAAAATGAAACTTATAAGAACACTGGAAAAGAAAGATTTTATTTCTTATTTTTCTTTTGATATGCTTTTAAGATGAGAAGAAAAAATAACCCTATGCTAATTATTTTTTCTTTTTCAAATAACAATGCAAAGCAAGTGCAAAGAAAGAAATAGACCTAACTATTATAATTATATTTTCTTCCAATCAAAGAAGAACTACCAAAATATTCTAAAAGAAGATAATGAATATATGATTCATGGCCCCTCAAAATGAATACATGATTCAAAATGAAACTCATTTATCATAAAAATTCAAGCTAAAATAACCTCAAAAATCTAGGAAACATAGAGAGAAGAGAGGATTTTTTTTTCTTCAAAGCAAAGACAAGATAAAACAAGAAAAGAACCCAAGATTCACAGAGACCCTAAGCCAATTGCGTAAACACATGTATTCGAACAAGAAACCAAATGGAGGATTTAAAACTTGAAAGTTCACTTTAAACCTCTAGGGAAAAAAAAATAAAAATAAGACACAAGTTAATAATGAATCCTCAACCCAGGCTAACACCAAAAACATAGACACAGGGAGACTCAAGAAAGTCCTGAGAAGCCTAAAATTCTATGAGGAAAGAGACATAATTTTCTTTGTTAAAAAACACTTCCAAGATACAAAGATGTGGGTTGTTGCATCAGTATGATGTGTATGTATGCAGGATGTCTACTGTGCAGGGTGCATATGTACATTGGTTGATCCAAAGAAGAGCACATACACCTCTGAGACTTTTCAAAAAATAAAAAGACTAGACAGAATGATAGGGCAGGGAAAGTTGGTATGCACCTTGCAGGTGACCAAAAACCCTTAAAAGACTCATAGAAATCGACTGAAACTCAAATGGAAATAGAAAAGGCAATTAAAAAAAAACAAAATCCTCCCTCCAAAACCCTGGAGAGACTCCCCAGTTGAATTGCCAATTATTCTAGTAGGAAAACCTGTTTATAATTATATCAGGGTTCTAAGTATAGACTGAGAAATGAATCCCTAAAACTCAGTCTAATTTCTACACTATCCCAAACATTGCAAAATAGATGAACAAAAAGCAATGAAAGAGTAAGTTAGAAAAAGTACCTTTAATCCAACGTTTGGTGCTGACCTCCTCAAGATTTTGTAGCTACCAAGGATGCAAGTCTCCTCCCAAAGTTGACTTGCATCCACAAATGGGAAAAAAAGGCTACAAACATTCTATTTCTATTCATCAATTAGGGTTATATATAAATTGTTATGTATAAATCAAATAAAATACATAAAAACCATCATTTGGGATAGGGAAAGAGATTATTTTATTCAATACTCAAATATAGGAAATTACAACCTTTGCAGGCCGATGCTCTATGAACTTTGTCTGAGATCCTCTTAACAATGATCCAAGTGCAACTTCCAAATGCCTTCTGTTAGCACTAGGAATCACCCCCGTATTGCTAGAAGGTAAGCCCAATACCCATCAGGTTATGTGTAGATGTAAATGAGTTTTAAAGAGGTCAAATGGATAAGACTCAAGATAATAATGTTCTAACTCAGAAATCTGGACTAGCATGCACAAACAATTGAGGCCTTGATCAAATTCATTCAGTAAGTGGGAGTAAAGGTGAATATAGAGAAGAATTTGGTGAGGAAAATGTAGAGGTCTGCTATGGACATCAAGTCTTCAAGTAGTCTAAGGAGGAAAAACTCAAACACAATATCTTATTGAATTCAAAGTTTAAGGAATCTAAAGAACATCACAACAATACTATGATCAAACATTCATCATAATAAACTACAACAATCGATTTGAATCATTCAATCATGAATACTTCAGTATCAGAGGCAAATAAGTTAGAGTAAGAAAGATGACTTATAATGAAGTCTCAGATCAAGTACATAACCAATTAACCAGTAGCTTCATCAAAATATTACAAAATAAGGGAGCCTAGCTCAACCATTCAAACCTACTAAAGAATTTGGACTATCTATTTATAACAAAAAGGGAAGGAAATAGTTGGAGGTGCGAGTCGGCCTTCCTCCCATGAAATTCTTCAAATAGTTATTTCTTCTAACAACTAAACTAAAAAATGTGCTATAAAAAAGGAAAATCTTGGCCACTGATCCAACCAACTCTAAACTGGCTTGATATTCTTTGATGCGCATCTCCTTGAATGCCAAGTGTCCTGCAGAGGCTTGTAAACTGTCATCATGCTTCCATCTATCATATCATCCATTCTCCACATCATCAACCACTCACAAGGATGATAAATCAAACCCGTTTATTTCAAGTACATGTTGATAGCATCATTTGGTAGCGTTCTGGGTAGCGATATTTTGTAGCACCTCCACAAAAATCTCTATAATTTTGTAGCACAACCTCCAAAATAGGTTTGCAGAATGGGTAGCATCGAGCCTGTGTGTCTCTTTACTTAATTCATCCTCTGTTAAAATTTTGGTAGCACCAAAGCCTGTGTAATTTGTTCTCTGTGTAAATTTCGGTAGTGCCATGCCTATGTATCTTTGCGCACAATTAGGTAGTGCAGGACCTCAAAACAAATAGGTAGCACCTTATGGAATTCGTAGTGCCAACGCTACACCAGTCTTAGGATATTAGGTAGCAGGCTGATAATATATGCGAATTACACAATTCTGTAGCACCATTACGCTACGGAATATCTTTCATATTTATGTTGAAGAGATTAACTATTTGAGTTGTATGCATTAGAATCCTATAAATCCTGTATAAGTGGAAAAAATTAATACTTCCTCAATCACTTATCCTTGCAAAAAGGGGCCATTCTCAAAAATGGAGCTCACCTTTCACCAATCACTTCATCAACCTGACACTCCTTCTTGTGGAAGGAGGACTTCCCTTTGGCACATCACACCAATCACTTCATCAACCTGACACTCCTTCTTGTGGAAGGAGGACTTCATTTTGTCACATCAGCATGCTTCCCTTTTGTAGTAAAAGGATTCTTCATTGGAAGTGTGATTTTATTGACTACTAGATTCTCCTTCTCAATGGTATCTTCAACCAACACATTCAAATTTATTTGATCCATCTCATCCTTGAATTGTTGCAACTCTGCTTTGATTTTTCTGTTCTAAGACTGAAAGTCTCTATTTTTCCTATAAAGTTTCTTGAGCTGCCTATGGAGAGGATGGGCTCTTCTTGCTACAAATCTTGCTAAATCAAGAGTGTGTTTGTAACCATCCATGAGTTCTTTCATCCTAATCCTTTCAGATAAGACTTCTGATTTCAAACGAGCCATCTCCTTCCTATCTTCCCTTATCTATTTAATCAATCTTTTGAAGGTCTGGTTGCTAGGTGGAGTGGTGATGTGGA
>CBVK0100364483.1:2634-12849 GCA_900067695.1 Picea abies
CACCCAATGTCACCACGATGGGGAGGTTCTTTCTCTTTAGGGAGGTTAGGTCCAGGGGAGACGTCCTCGGTAACCTGGAGTTTTGAAGAGGCAAAAGTTTAAGAGTCAAAAGCAAAGTTCCCCCTTCACAGGTCACCACCAAAACAGATAGTCCAGGCTAAATAGCCAATAATGAAGTGAAGGCCCAAGGAAGAACACCTGCCCAGAACAGAGCAACAACAAACCAATATATGCAAGCTATGATTCAATGGGTTAGTACTTCATAAGACTATTTGATATCAATATATAAGCAATTATAACAATAAATATTGACGAAGTCAATGTTTGTTAATACAACAATGAAATAATATCACTCCACCAATAAATATCAAGATGATGTAGCAATCAATGTATCCAATCAATCCTTCATTCAATAAATGCATTAAACCACCATCCAATTGTTTATAAAAGGAATATTGCTGCGTCAAGATGAAGTAACCAAGGGTGACGTCAACCTTCTTAGGGTTAGTAGTTAGTTAGGGTTTCAATTTAGCAAAGGTTTTGAGAGTTGTTTGATCACTTTCACTTCAACGCTGGAGATCCAAGATCAGTGCCTAAGGGTTAATGGAGTCAATTTAGAAGAGGATGCAAGGGTTGAAGGAGGAAGACTAAGGACTAGAGGGAAGGGTTCTGAAGTGCTGCTATGGCAGGGCCTCAGAATCAAAACCCTAGGGGAGAGAGGCTCACTCCGGTGTTGCTAAAGCAAGGACTCGTGCTCTCTCCTCCTTCGTTAGGTTAACTTGGCAAAACGGCTAGCATGAAAGATAAATCAAGACTAGAGAGTGTAGTGAGGGAGAGTGTTGCTATAGCAAGGCTCTATCACCAAACCCTAGAAGCAGGACGACCCTAGGTGTAGATAACCTAGGCCTGGGACATCTCCTCCTTCTTGACTTTAGAAAGTTCGGCTAGCTCAGGGAGAAGAAGCAATAAGAGTGTAGCTATGGCTAGGCTCTTCCTTCCTTCTTTAATGGCCGAAAATTTCTCTTTTAGGGGACATGAAACAAGGACCTACTTGTGTGCTTGAGGACCTACTTGTGTGCTTGTCACCTAGGGTTTTTGATCAGCAAATTATAAACATATGCAAGAATATAAGACTACAACCATTCAATCAAGAAGTTTTGCAGAAAAAACACTTACATATCACCATGAAATAGCATGCAAACCCTATTTGTAAACCTTCCTTCAAGAGAAATGCCAAAAATGCCAAGAAATGCCTTCCTTCAACAAGTGCACCTCACTAAACCAGCAAAATTACCTAAGTAGGGCACAAAAATCACACCTCACTAATGAGTGAGTGATGTGTTATTGTTAAAATGAGGCTAAAACTCCTCAATATATACTGTATCAATGACCTTAATTAATTTTAGGTCATAAAAATGGCCGACAAGACCACAATACTGTTTTTACATTAAATTGTCAAATTAAAACCCTAACCGAGTTGTAAAAAAGGTAAAATCGCCTTCAAGCGAGGCGCTAGCCCCTTTTAGGGCAGATGAGACATCCAGGAGCAAAACGTTAGCCCCCTAGGGGCCTCTCCAACATGCCACACGTGCCACTGCTGCCTAGTCTGCCTCCATGAATGTCCATGAAGCTGGATGATGTCATGGTGAGGATGGGGGCGTCCAGAGCCTTCCAAGTCCAACGTTCCACTAAAAAGGGGTCATTCCCCCTAGGTCGGGCTCTGCCAAAATGCCTCTGATGGAACGTCCTCTTCTTCTCCGGTGCAAGACCCTAATCAACCACTACCCTGTCTTTGCCCCTTGATGGGGTCTCAACATCCATCTGGTGGGCTCTTCAGCCCCATGGAGGTCCGAACTGATCATCTCCCCATGTGTACCGGTCCAAATGGTACCTGTCTGTCGGGCATCATCCTGCACATCAAAAGCTACGCCCTCCATGGGCTCATCAATCACCGGGATCATAGCAATGTTAATCACGTTTCATCATCAATATTATCAAACATATGCATAAGACCCTAATACATCAGTCAATAGCTCAAAGATATTACAAAAACCTACAATAGAAGACTGGAGAAAAAGACAAGACGTCCTATTGGGCTAGTATCCACAAGAAAGGGGAAGTTTCCAGGAAGGCTTCATCCAAGCCATGTAAGTGAGGTGAAGTGGCTGGGGATGTCTAGACATGTGGGTGAAGTGAGAGCCAGGGATGCATGATGTTATCTGTGGGTGCCTTTGTAGAAGGTGAGCCGTACCTGTCATGGATGCAATTTTTCCAAGCCCGTTCTTGCCTTTATTCTTTTCTTTTATTTTCTTTTTCTTCTTCTTTTTTCTTTTTATTCAAGGGCTAACCAGAGGACATTGCCTTGGCATGGTGACCAGAGCTGACAGTGTTACCCACAAGTACTTTCATAGAGATGATAAGGCCGGCTCGTGATGAGACCCCCTTTTCCCTTGGCCATGCAACCAAAGGTCACTGCCCTGGCGTGGTAACCAGATGGTGGCAATGTCATACAGTTAGTTACCCATGAACCTAATAGGCTGGCTCGTGATGAGACCCCCTATCCTCTTCACTAGGTCTTGTTTATATTTTCCGGGTCCCTCTTGTTTCTTACCCTCTTGTTTCTTACTGAGAGGCTTTTTATTGCCTTCTCGGGGATCCCTGGGCCAAGCATCTCGAGGTTTTATTTCTAGGCTTTTATCTTTTACCAGCTACTTTTACCTTCTTGGCCTTTAGCCCCTTCTTCCCACGAGATAAGGTGCAATCCTACAAACATGTCAACCCAATGCTCGGACAAGGGGAATGGGACAAGTGAGTGGGAGATAAGATGAAATAGTGGTGCTATGAGGGGAGCGGACGATGGATTTTCAGAAATCCCCTAGTGCAAACCCAGACCTATGGGCATAAGCTTTCTAGGATACCCTGTCAATCTCCCAGAGCATGGTCAAGTGGGCTAATGTAAGATCCAAGCAGTTGTTAGAGATAAAAGGAATCATACGCATATATTTAAAGGTCTTAATGATCAAAAGTGACACATACCATGATACCTTGACCAATTACCTCATGGAGCAAGAACCTCCTCCGATACAAGACCAAGCCGAAGGTGATGGATGCTGCTGCTGTTGACAAGACGAATCTGATGAGAGAAGAAAAGGATGGGCCCTCCAAGGCTATGCTCGGGTCAATCCTGCTCTCGGTACTCCATGTCTAGGAACTGTGGGCCTCGAGACATGATCTCCTGGTTATCCCTAAAAATCAGGGATAACAAACCCATTAATCAAGGACACTAGTCGTTGCATTGGAGAAATAAAACATTGCATTGGTAAACGTAAAAAGTTGAAGTTTTGAAGTTCTCTCACTTGGATATTGTTCCTTGAGCCCTAGGCTATCTTGCCTCATTGAGGTGTCCTCTTTCATCCACTGAAACTTGCTGCTGTAATAAAACTAACCTACAACCATTAGGGTTGCAGAAATCTAACCCTCTAAACCTAGATAACTCCTAAAATATCCCTAGAAATTAGCTATAACTTTGCCCTAACAAACTACTAACCCTAGCACATCTTTTGGGCTAGTTTGAGGTGATTTTCATTGGCTGAATTTTCTGTTATAAGGCTTGGTTTGCTACAGCCATAAGGCTGATAAATATCACTGCAGTAAGCTTTTTGTGACAACCTTGCTTTTATGCCAAAGTCTTGCTCTTTCATTATTAAGTTAAACTAGTCCTTTCTAGCTTGTCTCTTGCTTACTTAACTAGACTTTTAACACTTATTTTGCAGCTCTTATTATCTTTTATATGCTGATATATATCACTGATTTTTGCTGCAATTAGGGACAAAAAGCTTAACTTGCTTGTCCACCTAACATACTGCATTGTATACTTAGTTTTTATTGTGTCTCGGGCAGGTATTTTTCTCTCGGTAGGTCACTCAAAGCATTAGCAACCTCAAGCCTTTCCCAAGACTCGTTACCAAGTTCCCTTTACTATATAGAACAATCCTTTAGGGGCATCCATCCATACATCTCATTTTCCATCTCAATCCCCACTAGGGTCACCAAGATTTTCCCCTTGAGATGACTACCTCACCTCTAAAGTGACGGGAACATTTGCCTAAGGTGACAGTGGGTAGGTGCTCTCTAAGTTGTCGCTATTTTGGTGGTTGGGTTTGGCTTTGCCCAACCTAGAACTTGTGCGATAACATGCTACTTTATGTATTTGACCAACACTAGACCTAATATATGTTTAGCTGTCGGCACTCTCAGTCAACACATGGTGGACCCCAGGAGAGTACATTGGATTACAGCCAAACATATCTTGAGGTACCTGAAAAGTACCATAGGATACAGACTTCAATATGTCCAGGGAGACCAAGTCAAACTAGTGGGATATTCCAATTCAGATTGGGCTGGAAGCGCAGTTGATAGGAAGAGTACCTTTGGATGCTGCTTTAGTTTGGGATCATGCATGATCTCTTGGGACAGCAGAAAGAAAAAATCGGTAGCTCTCAGTTCAGCAGAAACTGAGTACATGGCAAGTTGTGAAGCCATTTGGCTTCGGAAAATTCTTGTAGATCTGTTTGATACAAAGTTGGATCCCACTACAATATACTGCAATAATCAGAGTTGTATTATACTTTCTGAGAATCCAGTATTTCATGATAGATCCAAGCACATTGAGCTCAGATATCACTTCATCAGGGACATAGTACAGAAAGGGGCAGTAAAGCTTCAACATGTCTCTACTAATGAGCAAGTTGCAGACATTCTTACTAAAGGATTGTCTAAAGGAAAATTTGAGTACATCTGGGAAAAAGTGGGGGTCATAGAAAACCCCTTCCTCACTAAGAGGGAGTGTTAGAATATAGTGAGGATAAGTTTTCTATTTAGCAAAAACACATAAAGTGTAAGCTTAAGTTATCTCAATGAAAGAACAAGTCCCAGCCATTGATCTAGATCAAGATCTGATGGCTGGGATCAATTGGCTAGGTCCCACATGGATCTCAAAGAGATTTAAAAGGAAAGCAAGACAACACACTAAGGTATGCCAAAAGAACTCGAGCTAGAGGCAGAGCTAGCTGAGTTGAAAAAGAGGAACCTGTACCCTTGTACAGTTCTGTACAGTTCGTACCAGGTACGACCAAGCTAGGGCCTATCAGATCTATTCGAGCTGCTGTCTAAAGGAGGGCCGAGCTAGGGCCAAAATCTTCCTGTGTAAGAGAAGACTGAGATATTACCCATCTCTGAGATATTGAGTAAAAGGAGCAGACCCCTGTACAGCAAGAAACAGATCCGTACAGTGGATATAGGACAGATCCGTACTGCAGATAAGAAAGAGTTGTAAGATGCTTTTATTTACATTGAATTTCTACCTGAAATAAATATAGAAAGCATTTGTTGATCTTGTGTGTTGAGTGGCTGTTCTGTTCTATTTCATATATATATATTTTTTCTTTTTCACAAAAAAATATTACGATTATAATTTGATTCTTTTTCTCGTATTATCTTTGTACATCTGTAGAGTAGAAATTTATTTTTTAAGGCTTTGGTTTACATCATAGCTACATACAGAAGACATACTATTTGCTATTAAGCCCGACTTTTAGTGCACCTACTCCAGAAACACTATGTTTTGAATATTTTGAACACAGTTGTACTTGCTGGTCTTGTTGACCTTTATTATTCATTTATTGACATGAATGATTGTTTGTTATGCTTTGTCGGTGTCACATAATTTGTTTTTCTTCTATCAGTGCCAATTCTATCAGCAGGAGGTTAACAGAAGATGTTTAACCCTGCAGATGTTGAAACTTTATTTCCATGCTCCCCAAGAGGAGACCAAGTGCTTTTAGTGAGAATGAATGAAATATAAGATGCCTTTAGTCTCCAAAATGATAAGGGACTAAGTGATAGAGGGTGATTCTTTCACCTGGTTTCTGTAGGTTTATATTGCATGCAGACATATCGAACCTTTGGGTTATCATAACGCTATTGGCAAATGGACTTCTGTAAAGTAGCATGTATGTAATATATATGTTTGATAGTAGAAATAGACTTATCAGGCCTTGGTTTGGAAAGACAATAATCTGTTAATGTGAAGAGGACTATCTTATTCTTGCACAACCTCAAATGTGTCGTGATTATACACCATCTTGGTTGAAAGTCTTGTATATAGATTTTCCTTGTATGATAAATTTCGTTGGCCAATAGAATTTGTTACATTTTGTTGTCCCATAATTCTAATATTTCAGCAGATCCTAGACCTTCTAAGTTTTTCATTTTTTGTTTTCAGGATACAGATGCAAAACCTCCACGAATCACCTCAAATGTGAAGCAAAACTTGCAATTCATAAAAATACTAAAGGTTTGCATAAAACCGTATAATTTATTAGGTGTTTGAGTAGAAAAAAATGATGAGATACTTAAAGCAACATCTTACATTTGCTTGTCAAGCATACTATTTATAATAAATGTCTGTTGGCTTGCTATAAACTCTTACAGGAATTCCAGCGGGAGAGTTCAGGCAGTCCAAAGCCTGTTACTCGCTATCGCAGGAAGATAAAAAAGAAGGAAGAGCTTCCAAGTGATGATGAACTATATCAGGACCCTACTACGACACTTTACCAGTGAGAATACTGTAGTGGAAATATCACTCTTTGATAATATTCGTAGATACACAAATGTTATTATGTTTCTTCTAAGTAATTGAATAAAATATTTAGCAGTTAATTGGGTGGCATATATAGGAGCATTACTGGTCTTTTTTGCTGTTGTGTTTGCTAACAGAAAATTGGTGTTCATTAATGGCATACAGTACAAATCAGGGATTTGATCTGGCGGTTCCTGTTCTACTTGTAGATGGATATAATGTATGTGGTTATTGGCCCAAGTTGAAGAAACATTTTTCTAAAGGAAGACTTGATGTAGCTCGTCAAAAGCTTATTGACGAATTAATAGTATTCAGTGCAATCAAGGGTCTGTTTCTATGCCAAGATGTCTCTTAATTCTTTTAATAAAATTATATTTATCACTTATGGATTAAGTTTTTCACTGCTATTGCTTAAGTTGAGTGAAACAGCAAGTCATACTGCATACAATATTGCAGTTTTGTTATCTTTGTATCCACTTTGGTCTAGTGCAGCTAATTTTTCTTTTGAAGGCTAACCATTCATTTGATTTATAGGCTACAGGCAATAATGTTTCCAAGGAGAAAGGAGAGGTTCAGTTTTGTGCTTTATTACACCCATATGTATATGGTATTGTAAGAGCTGATCTCAGTCTCTATATTACCTAAAGCTGCATGTATGTTTCAAGATTTTGCACAGGGTTTCCATAGCAGGTTATGTCGACTTAGATAAGATAAAATAAGATAGGATAATTTTATTCATCTCCAATGAATGGCCACAAAAGTAGGTCAACAGAACTAAAAGAGTACCACTAGTCTAATACAAAGTGGGAGTGCCATAGCAGCTCGTAAATCTAAGCTAATTAGTATTAAGTAAAGATAAAATATCTAGGAGTAAAGCCATAGGGAGCTAAGTGGCTAGTCTGAGAAGGAAAGAATACCGAGAAAAGAAATGAAAGAACACATGAATGAAAACTCCATCTAAAAAAGAGAGCTTGTCAAGTGGTGCTGGAGTTGGGTGCCGACTGTTACACCCCAGATTCACTGCAATGTACTCTACATTTTTTCACGAGACGTGACCACTCCGATGTGCCCAAAGTTTGATTATTTCTTTGTATGTGGCCATGATGGGATGATTTGATGTACAAGTGTTGGTTAGTGGTTACCCAGATCCCCTCAGGTGGAAAGTCATGGCATGTCCTTTTAGTCCCCATTCTCAGGGTGCTTGGTTTTATTTCTCCTACTGACTATCCCTTGGAGGTGGTAACTCCCTCTAAGTCGGGCATTTATTTCTTGGGTAGGTATGCAGGCATTCTGAGGTAGATCTACTAGGATACATGATTTATGGGGCCCTAACTATTCACTTACCCTTTGCTATGTAAAAGGTGATTGCGCTTTGTGAGGGTTGTCATAGCCATGGTTTAACACACCTTATTTTACCCCACATGGACCCTCTTTTTCTTATGTATGTACTGTTACCCTCCAAGTTGCACTAGGATGGATTTGCAATTGAGCCACCAAAGATTGAACAAAGACTTGTTCAAAATTCAGAGTTCAGAAGTCCAACCAGCCATTATGGACCTTTTTCTTCTTTTTTCTTCTTCCGTTCCGATCCCTTCTATCCCTACTATGCCCCCTGCGGTACTGTACTTGCTCGTCTCCGATATGACCCCTACCTGATGAATGAATTTCCCCTATTCCCGGAACCATGGAGTCATGAGTCAAGCTTCTTCACAGGCTAGCAAGAAGAAGGCTATGATACCACTGAAATATCCCAAATCCCTCAGATATGGATATTTACTGCTGACACTGGGGATCTAACTGCAGATCTGCTATGCTGGGGTTTTTGACCGAGTTTTGGAAAGGTTTTTGGTTGTGTTTTTGTTGTATTTATATGTTTTATACCATGCATGCGATTGTTTTGGAACAAAGAACAACTCAATAGCTTTATTAAGTAAAATAATAGGAATTACAATATAGCATGCGGAAAATAAGGGAAATAACCTCAGCTAGATCTCGTGGAGAATGACCTTAGTTGGAATACAATGCAAAACACTAAAGAAATCACTCGTAACAATAGAGATAGGTAGATCTATGGTTTGCACTGAAGATCCACTACATGCGTGGTCGAACCTGCTGCATGCAACTAGAAATAACCTCGACAACTGCCGCTGAAGACTGGAAATCTCTCCCTGGTGGCTATAATCGTCGGATTGTCCTGAAAATTGTCTCAGAAAGGTTGCCCTGCTGCATAGCACACTTCCCTTATCTGCTGCTTGCAGATCTGACCCTCTGTGGATCTATCGAAACCTCGGATAGACTCCCTCAACCCCTGCGCACTTCCCTCTGTTGGGTAACACGTTTTTGATGTTTTACCTGGCGGAATGCTATGATAACTGTCCCAATGGAAGTGCCTCAATCTCCTCTCCACTGGGTCAGAGGGTTCTGCCCGATTCGCCCTGGTTGGGCCTAGCGACCCCAATCTGTGCCCTCAAACTCCACACACCTCCCTGGTGAAGTGCACACTAGTCTACTCTGTGCCTGTATGCTGCTATAGAATGAAGATGAAGCTCGATGAAGCATCGAAATGGTACTTCCGACGGCTAGGGTGTCTCTCAACGCTGAAACCTGTCTCGGGTGGTGGTTTCCTCCAGAAATCCACAAAACAATGAAAGGTCGATCCCTCCTCTTAGAAACCTGTTTTCCAATTCTCAAATCAACATAATCCCCAATTAGGTCGACTTTTCTCCCTTTAAACCTCCTCTTGTCTAATTCTCCGTTCACTTACTTAATTAAATGACTTTTCTCCTAAGTTATGATTTAATGTTCACTTAAGTCATTTAAACCCCCTATTTGTTCTAATTAGATGTTCACTTTACCACTTAAGTGACTTTTTCCCTAAGTTTCACCTCAATAATTAATTAAGTCACTTAAACCTCCTTTTACCTCCTTAATGCCACTTTCAGGTTAGACTTTGGTGAATGACATTAGTTAGAGGTGTTATTCCCCTTTTTTGTCTCGACTATAGTCTACGAGAACATATAGACTACTAATTCGCTCCCTGTAGAGACTATCACTGAGAAAGGGACATTACATTTTCTCAAATACACTCTGTTGCTGTCCTTATACACACTTGCAGACGTGAGCTAAGTCCGACTCACTTAGTGTGTCCTTGGAGGCACAAAGCCTAGGTTCACAGCCCACGCTGTCACTTTGATCGGAACCTCTTCCGTCTAGGCTTACTCCTAGGGAAGCCAAAGAGGGTAGACCTTAGTTACTGTTATCCTCGAGTTCTAGGGATAACTAGGAGATCATGTCTCGAGGCCCACAGGTCCTAGACATGAAGTACCGAGAGCAGGATTGACTTGAGCATGGCCCTGGAGGGCCCATCCTTCTTCTTCTTCATCAGACTTGTTCTGTTAGCAGCAGCAACATCCATCACCATCGGCTTGGACTTGCATCGGAGAAGACTCTTGCTCCATTAGGTAATTGGTCCAGGTATCATGGTATGTGTCATGTTTGATCATTATAACTTTCAGATATATGCATTAGGTTCCTTACATTTCTGATAACTGCTTGGATCTTACACTAACCCACTT
>CBVK0100364484.1:0-12616 GCA_900067695.1 Picea abies
CATGTCAAGGCAAGGCATGACATGTAATGTCAAGGAAAGGCATGACATGTCAAGTCAAGGCAAAGCATGTCAAGGAAAGGCATGGCATGTCAAGGCAAGGCAAGGCATGTCAGGGAAAGACATGACAAGGAAATGTAAGGGAATGCATGGAAAGGCAAGGCATTGCAAGAAAAGTCATGGTAAGGCACGACAACACATGGAAAATCATGGAATGTCAAGGCAAGGAAAGACAATGCATGGAAAAACATGGCATGTCAAGGTAAGGCATGACATGTCAAGGCAAGGCATGACAAGGCAAGGCAAGGGAATGCATGGCAAGGAAAAGCATCGCAAGGCGCGACAACACATGGAAAATCATGGCAAGGAAAGACAAGGCATGGCATGTCAAGGCAAGGAATGGCATGTCAAGGTAAGGCAATGCATGGCAAGGCACAAAAAGGCATGGCATGTCATGTCCAGGAAAGGCATGTCAAGGCAAGGCATGTCATGTCAAGGAAAGGCATGTCAAGGCAATGCATCACATGGCATGTCAAGGCAAGGCATCACAAGGAAAGGAAAGGGAATGAATGGAAAAGCAAGACATTGCAAGGCAAGTCATGGTAAGGCACGACAAGACATGGAAAAGCATGGCAAGGCAAGAAAAGGCATCGTATGTCAAGGCAAGGCATGACATGTCAAGGTAAGGAAATGCATGTAAAGACATGACAAGGAATGGCAGGTCAAGGAAAATCATTTGAATGCAAGGCATGGCATGTCAAGGAAAGGCATCGCATGGCATGTCAAGGGAATAAATGGGAAGGAAAGGTAAGAAATGGCATGTCAAGGCAAGGCATGACATGTCATGACAAGACAAGGCATGACATGTCAAGTAAATGCATGACATGTCAAGGCAATGCATGACATTTCATGGCAAGGCATGGCAAGGAAACATATTGCAAAGCAAGGCATGGAAAGGCATGTCAACGAATGGCAAATCATGGCATGTCAAGGCAAGGTAAGGCATGGCATGTCAAGGTAAGGCATGACAAGGCATGGCATGGGAAGGCAAGTGATGGTATGGTGTTTTGTTTATGAGATATTGATTTCTTTGGGGTTTATATCTTGATGTGTTACCATGGTGAATACTTTGTTCACCAATGCTTCTACTTTTCTTTCACTCATTTGGATCTTGTCTCCTTAGATTAACTTGCATCATTATATTTGTGAGGAATTTCCTTTGCCCCCTTATTTACATGTATTGAATGTATATGCTCTAGTTTATTTATTAGAGGCTACCTATATTTCTAGTCAAATTCATGGTACTCTTATTCTACATGGTTCCAATATGGTTAACAACCACTTTGTAGATGACTCTCTTTTCCGGTTGAGTGGATAAGAATTATCTTGATTGGGACCTCACTTATCTAGAGACATTTTTCTCTATCACATACTCAATCCTTGTAACAATTTCATTTTCTTAGTAGTTTTGGAAACCCTTTAATATTAGATACTTAGTGCTTCGTATCATAATAGTCATAGGGATATTGCATAATGTTTGAGGATTCCCTTTAGAGTTGGGTTGTCACTAGTTTCCATGTGTGATTTATTTTACAGAAGTTGCAAAGTAAAATTCATACAACTTTTCCCATGCCTTGATGCGATTTGTTGGTCTTAGCCAATAGTATCATACAACTTTTCCCTTGCCTTAAATACAAGTAGAAATCAAATACATATTACTTTTTCCTAACCAAATCATTATCCACCTTCATCTATTCACTTTGCAAGTTGGAATCCAACCTAACACAACATGTAGGATATGTGAGAAACTCATGTTCAACATGATATAATAACCTCAACAAACCTCTCAGCTTGAACAAACTCTAGAGTCATTCAATTCAAAATTTAGAGGTTGAACATAAGAGAATTAGAGACTTCCTAGGAAACCAAAACCTACCTCAATAGTATAACTCAAATTGAACTAATAGAAACCTCAACCAAGACTATCGAAGATGAACTTGTTATTTGATCTTATGTACCTCAATCCTTGCATTGAATGTTTCATGGGTCTTCTTCTTCTCACATAACAAGTTCACAGTCACTTGATCATAGTAACACAAATTATCATCCTTACCCTAAATCAAACAAGTGGTCTAAGTACCATAAATGAAACATCCACATAACTATCAAATGTCATTTTCTTGAAAGAAAGGATTCTAGGACTTCCCATGAGAGCATGAGACCTTCTACAACTATCCAAGTTTTTTTTTTTCATTGTGACATTTATTCACCTTAATAAGAAGTTACATATTATCTTGACACTTATACTCTCAACTACAAAATTGAAACATTTCAACTACATCCCCAAAAATAGCTTTGGGGTGATTAGCCTCTTGTTTCATCTAAAAATCAAAATTTTATGGTAGGACACATAAGCATCATACCATGCACCTTGGACTTAGAAAGTGAGTCTCCCTTATCAAAATTTAACTGCAATGCCCAATGAGATCATCCAAATTTCTAATTATGAGGTGGTATATTGAAGAATAATTTTCTAGAGGATCTCAAGTATATTGGGGCCAAGCCAACTATTATGAATTATGTTAATAGATTAGTATGTATTTCAAGGGAATATGTCTTATTATTTGTTCATTTAATAGATTAGTATGTATTTCAAGGGAATATGTCTTATTATTTGTTCATTTTAAATTTCAATAACACCTTAAAAATGACAAATGTAAATATAACATTGTTTCCTCCTAACTTGGATAAGAATAAAATTTTAACATAGGCACACTATTAATGGCCCAAGAAGAAACTTTATTATCACTTGATAACACTTTGTCTCAAAATATTATCTATTAGCTTTTGATACCATCTCATCTAGCATCACAAAGACCTTTAATTTGTAGGCAAGTTGACTATTGTTGGTCATAATATTCAAGTTTATCATGTTTATTACGTGTCCTATTACTTTCCTAGTATAGCTCAACCTTAGTTACTTGAGAAAATTTTGACATCTTATCTATGGTGCAAGTATGGTGGATATTAAAGGTTTCCCTTGATGCCATGGGATGTTTAAAGTATGGTGGATATTAAAGGTTTCCCTTGATGCCATGGGATGTTTAGACCATGCCCAAGGACAAGGGGGGTGTTGTATGATTTATGTTTCCACTTATGGGAGTATTCTATTATCCATGTTGTTGATTTGGTGTCTTCAAAGTTCATCTCATTGGCCTTCAATCAAGTATAATCATGGCAAGGCAAGGCAAGGCATGGCAAGACAAGGAAAGACATGACATGTCAAGGAAAGGTAGGGTATGGCATGTCAAGGAAAAACATGGAAAAGCAAGGCAAGGCATGACATGTCAAGGAAAGGCATGGCATGCCAAGGAAATGGAAGACATGTCAAGGCAAGGCAAGGAATGACAAGACAAGGCAAGGCATGACATGTCAAGGCAATGAAAGACATGACAAAGCATGGCATGGCAAGGCAATCCATGTAAATCAAAGGCAAGGCATCACATGGCAAGGAAAGGCATGGCATGGCATGACAAGGCAAGGAAAGTTAATACATAGGAAGGGAATACAAGACAAAGCATGTCAAGGGAAGGCAATGCAAGACATGGCATGGAATGACAAGGAAAGGCATGGCATGAAATGACATGGAAAGGCAAGGCATGACAAGGAATGTCAAGAAATGAACATGCATATGAAGGCAAGACATGGAAAGAAAAGGAAGTGAAAGGGAAGGCATGAAAAGGCATGAAAACAAATGACAAATCATGGCAAGGAAAGACAAGGCATGGCATGGTATGACAAGGCAAGAAAAGGCATGTAAAGGAAAGGAAATGAATCATAAGGCAAGGCATGGAAAGGAATTCCAACACAGGACAAAGCATGGCAAGGAAAGACAAGGCATGACAAGGCATGATAAGGATCTTTCTTTAGACTTTGAGACACTACTGATAGATAAGCCAACCAAGATCTATTTCAAACAATTATTTGCATGAAAAAACAAATTAAATATACACACAACTGATTCAGGAGTATTTTGTGTTCTTGGGGACTTCAGGGATCAAGGATGCCCTAGATCTACATATCTGAGCAAGAAAAACAAAGAAAAACTCCTAAAAAAACAAAAAGGGAGGGGGCGGGGGGGGTGACATTGGTTAGACACTTGCAACCAGAGTCATGACGCCCTTTTATCCATTATAACTAGTAGCATGCCACTTGTTGCATGATTCCAAACAATGACAGACTTCAAAAGTGGCCAAAACTCAATGGGAAAGTAATGGTTAGGGCATACTTCTATGTGGAAGTGTTCCTAGACCGAATGAAGACCTATTCGTTTCTAAAATATAAGAGAAGAAAACATATAGACTAGTTAACTCTCAAAATATCTTCCAGGCAAACACAATCATATATAGCACAAAATGGAGAGGGTTTGTACTTAAGCGCATGTAATATAAATTACAATTGATAGTTAAATTGTATAACAAATTTTTTTATGATCTTTACTAACATTTACTAGAATTGTTGAATGTTTTACATCATTGGAATGCCATCTTAGTTGTAACTTATTTGAAATTTTATTATTGTACGTGCACTTTGATATGATGTAATATGATTATTGTTTCATTTGATATGTTGTAATATTAGATATATAACAGAGAAATTAATTATTGCATGAAATAAATAATATTTTTCATTCTGAATGTTTTATTTGAAAAACAAGGATCTTCCAGAAGAACCAGATCATCCTCATCAAATGATCAAGATGACATTGGGTCTGATGATGCTATGGAAGATGATGCTCATGATAACACCAATACAGATGATAGCGAGGCTGATGCTGATTTAGATGACGATGATGATGATCATGATGACCATGATCGCGATGGTGATGATGATGATGAGGCAGTTGTTGATAGCAGCTAGTGACATTCATGATCATATAGACTGCATCATGGATCATTTTTTATATATTTTCATAATGCCTCTTTTCATGTTTACTATCATATGTATCATTTTCACGGCCTCCAGTACCATATTATTGAGTTTTATCATTTTGGCTTATATCATTTGGACATGATGTATCATATTGACTTGTATCATTTTGTCTTACATTGACTAAGACCCATATTCGGAAATTTCTCCCCCTTAGGCACCTAGGGAAGAGAAACACTTGCCTTGGTACTTTATTTTAATTTAAAAATTTAACAATATTGACTTGTATCATTTTTTCTTACATAATTTATCATTTTTATTTATATCATTTGTACATGATGTATCATTTTGACTTATGTTGACTATTGGACATGTATCATTTTCACATGTTATTGATCTACTGACATATTTGACTTTCTCTTGTTTTAGTTATATATGATGATGATCTTATCAGTATTGACTCATCAATTTTTATATATTGAAAGTGGTTGATGATTTTCGGATGCATATTTATTACGTATGATGGTTTTGATTTACGACTCATTATGGATTTTGTCAAAATTCACTTAAATTATAGATATTTGACTCACTTGTTTTAATTATATATTATGATCATGTTATGATAATTATCTTGTTATTTTATATATACTAGATGTTGTAGATTCTATTTTGATGGAGATTTAATAAGTATAATGATTTTGTTAATATGTGTGGATGTATGTTTCCCTAAAAATTATTTATAAATGTTATGCTATAAAATATTTCAAATGAATTTATATGACTTACTATATAATCATATAAGTTATTTAAGATAAATTATATATTTAACTAATTAAATTTAAATAAAACATATTAAATTAATAGGTGTAAGAAAAACAAGAAGAATTTTTGGATTCAAAAAATGAAGCAACAATGTAAGACAAATTGGAAGTAAAATTGGAAGCCACACCAGAAGCAAAATTGGAAGCCAAACCAGAAGAAAAATGGGAAGCCAAACATGAAGCAAAATTGGAAGCCAAACGAGAAGAAAAACTTGAAGCCAAACCAAAAGCCAAACTAGAAGCAAATTTGGAAGGCATATCATAAGCAACAATGGAAGCCAAATTGGAAGAAAATTTGGAAGCCACATCAAAAGAAAAAATGGAAGAAAAACGGGAAGCCAAACGGGAAGCAAAAACTAGAAGCAAAACTAGACGTAAAACTGGAAGCCAAACCAAAGGCCAAGCTGGAAGAAAAATTGGAAGCCATATCAAAAGCAAAACTCGAAGCCAAACCAGAAGCCAAATTGGAAGAAAATTTGGAAGGCATATCATAAGAAAAAATGGAAGCAACACCTGACAATAATCCTAGTGCTATTCCTGGCACTATTCCTGGCACTAAATCTAGTGTAATTATAAACAGGTCTGATTGCACCTAGTTTTGCGCTAGAAAAGGTGTCCAATTCGTGAACTGAAATACACTAATTTCTAGAACTATTTTAGGTGCTAATTTCCTTTTCTATTGTAGTGATTTATCAAAATATAGGTAAATTTTGTATAATTATCCTTTTATATAAGGAATCCACTCTCGTTCATTTTCTACTTAAGCTAGAGTGACCTCTAAATGAGATAATCTCCAAATATAATATTCTTCCAGACATGATTCATAAAGAGGATTCCACCCTTATTTATAGTTATTTTCAAAACCCTAATGATAACTACTTAGCAGACCATATTTAATGAATCCCATGAAATTTATTCAATACTAAATACCTAGTGAGCCTTATTTAATAATAACCAACATAGTGTACCTGGTTCAATTTACATTAAATGGACCCCATATTTACACCATTATTACTCTAGTGGGACCTTCACAACCCTCGTGGCACCCCTAAAGGGGATCCCAACACTCCATCCCCTTTAGAAATCATTTCCCTCAATGCTTGTAGAGAGGAGGTACAACCATAAAATAGGGTCCCATATACAATTGTTAATTTTAATGTCGAAGCAATATAAGGAATCAGGGTCCCATGTACAAGGGATAGTTGCAATGATTAAGTATTCCAAGAATCTCATCCATAAACTCAAGTCCCATGTATGAGTTTTAACCACAATTCTTAAGTAGTCCCAAAATCTCATCCATAAGCCAGGATTCCATGTACAAGTACTAGACTTAATGTTGAAGTAGTCCAAGAAACATTTCCACAAACCTAGGTCCTATGTATAGGTGCTTATGTGGGATCCTCACTAAATATACCTTAAATCAAAACTTTGTTGAGAATGGTGCTCCAAATTATTACCACTATCATGTGGATCTAAATAAATAGGTCCCTCCATATATGAAATATCATCCATATAAAGGCAAAAGGTTAGGTGTGGATTTACAAGAAACACTACCGCTAGAGAATATGCATTCATAAAGATGGTAGTCAACCTTGTTTGGAATTCTCTTAATGATGTTGTCTTCATATGTTGGGGTAGATTCATCAAAAGTTAATATGGAAATATTTCTCTTCCAAGAAATGGAATCTATACATAAACAAGTCATCATAATCATCCTATACATGCCACAATGCATATATTTATTGGTTATACTCTTCACTAATGGAAGGATATGTTTCTTTAAGGAGTTTGATCTCTTTGATATCTCATGATTGTACTTGATCCTTCTAGAAGTTTTTTTTATCCTCCAATTTTTCTTTCAAATATTGCAAGGTTCTTAATATGGACATTCAAACCACCCATGCCATGTTCCTTAACATCACTACTCTACATCTATTGACATTGTCATGGTATACATTTTGAGCACTATTTCAAAAGATATATTCTCTGCAATAAGTGCAACTATCACCATGAAAACCCTAAATAACTCACTTTAAATCAACAATAGCTTCACTTTATAGACCCTATTTGGATTTATTTTTTTAAGACTTGTACTAAACATTTATAGATAAAAAGAAAAATATAACCTTTAACTTCAAAATAACCAAATACATCCACACACTAATAGACACAAGAATGTAGATAAAGCCCATTAATATAGAGAAGACCCTTAAGGTAGGGTGACACCATCAAATACTCCTTAAGAAATAAATCATTCCACAAGCCCTGCTTGCTACAATAGGATCCTCAACATATCCAATATAATGATACTCATGTTTACACAAACATTTTCATGAGTATTCCTTGGGGTCAACACCAACTACCTATCATTATTATATTGTTCCTTCTAATTGCCTAGTGGGCTTGTTTATTGCTCACCAAATACCAAGTGGGAATATTCCATGATTATGGCCACATCACATTCATTATCCCCCTTGGGTACCTCCCTAGGTACTTCATATTATCCTCCCTAGGTACATTACATTCCTTTCCCCTTCACATTGTTTATCCTCGAAACATGGATGAGAGCCATATAAGTCGTTCCGCTAAACAATGTAGTCAAATGGTACCAAGAAAAAGCATCCATCCATGCCAGTGAAATGTGGAAATGGGGTTCAATGATTTCTTTTCCACCTTAATATCGACTTTGGTTACTCCTTGGGTTCCTTACTATTTCTTTGCTATTCTGATATATCTGATCATGGAATTTAGTCCTCCATATGCCTCCATATTGGCTGTTGTTTTGGTTCCATTCTAGTCCATAGTAAGTTTATTGATGGTCCAAAACTTTCCTTGATGACATTGGTCTCTCGTGGTGGTGTGGGTGGTGATATGGAACAACCTTATTTATTGGTTCTTCTTTATTTTACTTTTCAACACATGGGTTATGTCAGTTATGAAACTCGTCTTTTTTGTCCCTTGTATTCCGTTCTTGGGGATCTACTTTGGGTCCTTATATAAAATTTTCTTCTTTTTCATCCTTATAATATTCATCTGATGTGTTTGTTGGTACTACAATTCATTTCCCTATAATGAATTTTTCATGTGCCACTTTTGGCCCTTGTTATAGACTAAGAGAAATATCTTGTGATACTTTCTTTTCGTTGCACCAAATATGCATAAACTTCTTTTCTAGTTTAATATTAGCCATACAAACTAATTCCATCCAAGAAAAATATCCACATCATACATATCTACAACATGAAAATATGAATGAAGAACATATGTACCCATAATAACCCTCAACTATTTGAAACCCTAATGTTAACTACTTAGTGTAACTTCTTTAATGAGGATTATTATATTTATTCAATACTAACCACCTACTTCACCTTATATAATAATAACCAACATAATGGACCTAGTCCACAATACATTGAATTCCCCCCATGACTACACCATTATTATTCTAGTTGGTACTCCCCCCCATTACAACCCTAGGGAGGATGTCAACACACACACACACACACACAATATACATTGAGATAATACTACAAAAGAGTTGGCCATAATGGTAGGAAACAATGCAACTGGACATGAATAATAATTTAGGTAGAGTTACAACATCCCCATATCGTATATTTCTTCATACTATAGTTCCATGCATACAAGAGAAAAAGTGTAATGCAACATGCTTATAATGGGGAAATGATGAGAAGCTTGTTTCCCAACACACAAAATCTATAGGTAGGGAGATTTTCCCCATGTTATCCTTGACGATTTCCTCTCCAAAACCACATATAAAAAACATTTGAATTGGACAAAAAAAAAATGAACATAAAATTGTAGTACCAATGTTGACATTGTATGGAGAGAATTCTTTGTTGTGTGTTCCATCTACACAATGATGACAATCTGATGAAGAAACACCTCATTGAAATCCTATTAAAGACCTTTCATGAAGAATATTGTCACACTATTCATGGGAGATTAGTGATACAATAATGCTTTTCATTCTTGTTACAAGGGAAAAACTGTCTATGGCCAAGGGTAAACCACAACATACATGTATGACTACAGAAATCAACTCAATTCCAACATATGCTATATAGAATAATGTGAAATACAAGAAAGAGGCCTACCTCGATCCAACATTTGATGATGCTCCACCATTGAGCACTTTGACCCAAATCTTTATACCTGCAAGAAGTTCTCAACAAACAAGCAAAGCAAGTATATAGTGATGATATAAAAGGGATTAGCACATCAGATAGCATAATCCATTAATAGACATTACAAACATGCCCATGGATAATAATCATATATTTGCAAGATACCAATAGGATGGGAAAGGATTATTTCTATTAATAATCAATCAACAAAAGTGTCAACATTACAGACTTCCGTGTCGGCACAGTTCGAAACCAAGAAACCAAGTTCCTTCCAATTGGTTCTCTACCACTTCAATCCTCCACCAAAGGAAATCTCATGAGAAAGAGGTAAAGAGGTCCTCTCAACTATAAGGGAAGAGCTTGGGGGATAAACACTGTGTTCAGACTTGAGGGATAAAGGGATGCAGACTCAATATGAAGTAATTTTTCCAGAGTAACTTTTCTCTCAAAGTTGAATGCTTTCTCCCTCTTTTCCATAGTTTGAAAATTTTCTCTTATAGCCTCCAGAATGCAACTGAAGGGCTGATTCAAAAAGTTTCTAGTATATGGAAGGCCAAGGATCAGAGATCTTTTGTAGTGACATGGAAACCCGACCTCATTTTGTATTTTCTGGCACAAATCTCGATATACGCGAGCTACAACGGAGCATCAAGCACATACACATCTTGTATAGCTGATAGAGAGAGTATATGTGGAAAAATGTATGTTTTATCTCTGGATTCATAAAAAAGGGATGATAAGTCTGCATAGGGAAATGGAAAAAGGACCTCTGTGCAAGATAGCAATGGTGAGGCAAATATTGCTATAACAAATGCCCCCTAATGTGTGATATCAGTGGAGTATCTGTGATGGTAAAAATACATTATAAATAACCCAAAAGTGGAGTGGTAGAGAACCATCTAGATGAACTCAATTGCTCATTACATTATGTACTAACTTTGCATGCATGGTTGCCAAGAATACAATGCATATCCATGTGGAAAATATACCAAACAAGTGTTCATGGCCATGAATAGTCAAATACAAATGCCGTTATATGCCAAAAATTTTCATAGTCACGAACAAGGCCCAGTGAAACCAATCTCAAAAATAAATCTGAAGATATATGTATACCATGGAGTACAATCTGATCTCCCATGATCACTAAAGTCAAATAGGTACTAGTCCAATGAAATGGAAGCAACAACTCAGGAAAGTTGTGACCACATAGTGATGTTTTCAAGTCTTCTACACTATCTGTCAATGGTGCAAGTCTGCATCATGTGAATAAATGAGCTGAGGTCGAACATGATGAGACATTGTTTGATTACCAGTCATTGAAGTATACCATTAACAAACGCGAGATATCCTACCGATAATGAAAGTAGATATCAAGGCACCGAGTACATCTCTAAAAATGTGAATAAAGGAGTTGGTGTCAGACACTTGAGAGATCCATTGATCAGGAGACATGGATGTATTCCCATATGTCGATGGAAAGAGATCTTGCCACTAATGACTACAAGCCTCAAGGTACTCATAAAATTCTAGGTCTCGTATCCAGAATAAATGAGTTGAAATCGATGGAAAGAGACTTGCTGAAAGGAGAGCATTGAGGCATCTCTCATTAGTCAGCATGAGGAATAAAGCAGGAGCTTCATGATTTGGTTGAGATAGGACGAAGAACATGTTCATGAACCAACGACCATGTGCATCTTTCGCGTGTTTGAAATGTAAGCGGTACATGAAAAGGACCCTCTGAATAGCAGCTAATGATGAAAAATTGTTGACAAAGGTAAGGAAACCACCAATAAGGTTAATGGCATACAAGACACTACATGAATCCCAAAGTGTGAATAGATTTCTTACCGCCAAGCAAAAGGGAAACCACCTAGTCAATGACCAATGATGAAATGTTGATTGTTGGGTTCAAGGTGACCTACCAATGATGAAAGTAGGTCCAGGGTGCATGATAAGACCGAAGTATCATGTGATTCTAAGACAAACTGAGGGTATGGCCGACATGAAAAGTCAATATTTCTGAGGAGTGGCCGACACAGGTTGATAGACTTCCTTTGAACAAGAGCATGAGACATATTGTGGACTTTGGCATCATGGACTCAATGATGTGACAATTAGATGTAGGAGGCATCAATAATGTTATCTATAGGGGCTGGAAGATTAACCAGTCGGTAGAGAAAACTCTATAGCACAATTAGATTCCTCAGGCCATGCTAAACCCAAAATTATGATGACACAAGGACTCAATAACTTTGTTCTTTGTTCAAAGGTGACACGACTACTGCCAATTACAATATAGTATTCCCTTCCCGCCCATAATTTTTTTTTTCATAACAAATGAATGTTATGATACAGAGGAGGGAACAAGTGCCACAAGTAAGCAAAACTAGTTCCAGCAGTGGAACGTACCTATGTTGAATGCAAGGAAATGCATGTGGGAGATGGACACTTAGGGTGATGTTCCCTCTAGGGTATAGGGTGTCAAATTGCAAAGGATAAAAACAAGGCTCTGCTTGGTTGAGGATGAAAACTGCTTAGGCAATGGTTTATAATGCAAAGCAAGAACCGACTAAAGGCTCAATACAACAAGCGAGGGCATGAGATGCAATCACAACTTAACACCAAAAAATTTCCTTTTTTATATCTTTTAGTCTACTTGGTGTGAAAAAGGGGTAAACTTGTGCCAAATAGATGTCTTTTCAAATCCAATTTACGAGT
>CBVK0100364486.1:0-12846 GCA_900067695.1 Picea abies
TCATCATCCTTTAAATCAAACTCTATTTTCTCTGGTTCTTTCTTACTTGGCAGGACTTCCTGTTTAACAACATCCTTCATTTCTCTAAATACCACATCTCAGCTATACACAATCTTCTTAGTTTCTGGGTTCCAAAGATTATAACCTTTGAGACCATATTTATACCCAATAAAGATACACTTTTCAACCTTCTTCTCTAGCTCACTCTTGGTTTCTTTTGGAACATGAACATAGCCTCACAACCAAATACCTTGAGATGTGTGAGAGAAGGTTTCTTACTAGTCCATACCTCTTGTGGAGTCTTTTCATCCAGCGTTAATGAGGGTGATCTATTGACCAGGTAATATGTAATACCCACTGCCTCTACCCAAAATTATTTCCCTAACCTGACACCACTGAGCATGCACCTTTCTTTTTCCATCAACGTCATGTTCATCCTTTCTACAACTCCATTCTACTGAGGTGTATATGGAGTAGTCTTCAACCTTGCTATACCACACTTCTTACATAATTCTTCAAATTCATTCTCGTAGAAATCTCTGCCATTATCTGTTCTCAACACCTTAATTCGTTTCTCTGTTTGATTATCAACAAGAGCCTTAAAATCTTTAAACATGTCAAAGACTTCAGATTTCTTCATGAGGAAATATATCCACGTATTCTTTGAGAAGTCATCTATAAATGATACATAGTACACATATTTTCCCAATGATGGAACCAACATAGGTCCAAACTCACTGTGAAATAGTTGTAAAATTTATTCTGCCCTCGTTGCACCAGAGGGGAATCTTACACGATTATGATTCCCATGTACACAATGTTCACAAAAATCAAAATCCAAAAAGTTATTAGACATACCTTCAACCATACCTTTACCATGTAGTAGTCGAAGACCCTTCTCTCAGATATGCCCCAGTCTTTGATGCCACAACATAACCTTGTGTCTAGATATTGTAGGATTTCTTTCTTCTTCAATTCCAATATCAGGAACAATGGAACCATTACACCCATCACTAATAGTGCTTCTTTCCCAATGATGGGACCGATACAGGTCCAAAAACATCACTGTGAAGTAGTTGTAAAATTTCTTCTACCCTCATTGCACCAGAAGGGAATCTTACCTGATTCTGCTTCCCATATACACAATGTTCACGTAAATCAAAATCCAGAGAGCAGTTAGACATACCTTCAACCATACCTTTATTGTGTAGTAGTTGAAGACCCTTCTCTCCGATATGCCCCAGTCTTTGATGCCACGGTATAACCTTTTCTCCAGAGACTATAGGAGTTATTTCTTCTTCAATTCCAATAACAGGAACAATGGAACTATTACACCCATCACTAATAGTGCTTCCTTGCAGCTTATACAGAGTTCCAAACTGAAATCCCTTCAACAACACCATTGCTCCTCGAACCATCCTGCAGGTTTCCTTTTCAAATATTGTTTTTACCCCTGCATCATCCATTTTGCTTACAAAAATCAAATTTCTGGCCAAACCTGGGATGTGCAGAACACCAGACATTGTTTTAATCCTTCCATATATGAGCCTCAACTTGACTTTTCCTCAACCTATGATTCTGGTTGTCGAGTCATCACCTAGGAAAAAATTACCCCCATCATACCTTTCATATTCACATAACCACTCCCTGTGGGGAGTCATATGAAATGATGCACCTAAGTCAACCAACCATTCCTCATGATCTACATGTGTGCTTGAAGAAGCCAAGTACACATCCCCTCCTTCTTCCTTGGAGGTCTTTTCTTCTGTAGAAGAAGATTCTTCAGATCCCTTCTTTTTCTCAACTTTGGATCTACACTGCTTCTTGTAGTGCACGTTATCTCCTCAAATTGTTTTGTGAATTTTGAGGAGCTTCATTCGTTCATGCTTAATTTTTCATTTTTCTATGATTATTTGTTATAATCCATATCTTCAAATTCCCCATTAAGCTCCCATTGATCATGTTTGCTCGAGAGTCTTACTACTCTGTCTTCAACCTAGATTACAAAAAACAGAATAAATGTTACCTAGTTTATAATCCTAGCTGTATTAGCTTTTATATTTTACATGCTAATATGCATTTTTTGTTGTAAAGTGGTGGGTGCTCGAAGTGATTCCAAAGACAAGCCATATCATAATCAAGATTCATGATACCAAATCCCGAGTTTATGATCACTTGTCATACCAAACCTATATTCTAGCCTCTTGGGTCTTATGGCTTTCTAATAAAAGATTTGAAGGCCCACGAATCAAGCTACAAACCAACAACATAAACCAACATATGTATCAAGTTACTAAAGCCATGAATATACCAAACCCTTTGCTGAGCGCCAAGCTAACACCAATCTTCTACATATCTCATCGATTCTATATATTAAATCCTCAGGTTGAAGCCACAAATCAAGCCACGAGCTAAGCCAAATAACAAGTCAATAACACATAGACTGCCAAGTGTTTTTGAGTCGAGATTTACAGGTACCATGAGATTGATTTGTATAAATCGATTCCCATATCTATTTGTTGCAGAGATTGAAATTCATTGCAGAATTTGAGGTATTCACCATCAATTGCTTTCAATGTTTATATCGGGCCACGATGGAAGGCCATGGAGCACAGTTCTTAGTCATGCCAGGTTTGCAGCAAATAACCCTACGATTAGCACCAACCCAAAAAACAACAACCCGCAGGCCAAAAGCAGTGGATTGTGATTTTGATGATGAGGAGAAACCTTTCTTGTCTAAAGTTTACTCATTGAAGAGTTAGGCTAACCAGTTTGACTACTGAATGCCATATCACATCTTGTACAAATAAAAGGAGCAAATTCAACGATGTATTTGGATATAACTGGATTGATCAATTAAAAGGACATACTTCTACAAGATGATATTTTATTTCCCTCAGAATGTCGCACACTTGTCAGTGCTAGAAGGTCCAAGTGTAGCTTGCAGTACTGCCAAATATATAGAATGGGATTGCTAGAGTATGGCAGCTAGGGTATGATGTGTATACTAATGATCTGGAAAGAAAGTATAAATATTGGCAGAAGAAATCACATCTTGATTCATTTCAACGCAACTCTGAGCAAGAGAAGTATAATTCGGCTCAATAATCTGCTCAAGTGATCAAGGTTTATAATGTGCTTCTTAAGCCTCTATCCAAAGCAGAATATATGTTGCAACTGCAAGGCATCCATGTTGATGAGGAAAGAACTGTGACTAATCCATAATTGCTCATGAAGGATTTGGTGGTGAGAATATGAAATGCAGATTAAGAAGAAGATAGGGCTCTCTCTGAGAACTCGACAATTGTAACATCAGAGGAGGCACCCTAGTAGAGAATGTTTTTGGAATGCTATTACATTTCACTAATCATTTTAATTTGGATATTTACATAAAAATATTAGAACCTGGAGGATTTGTGACAAAGAAGTATCATTCTTTTGTTTGGTTAATGCCAGAGTAGTGGAACCTCTTGTGAATACACTACAAGAGAGAAAGTGGCAGGTGGATGAAGCTGCCTTAGATGTACTCAGTATTCTTCTTCTGCATGATGACATCTGGGAAGCAGGGCTAATATAAGTTGAGAAGGCTAAAGGTGTAGAACCTATCGTGCAAAAACTCAAGTATGGAAGGCCCGAGGCTCAGAAGAAAGCCATGTTGGTCTTGAACAAGATTTTCCAAAAAGCAGAGTACATAAACCTTTATGGAACAACTGCACACTTCCCATTGATAGACCTCATGCAACAAGGAACAACATCTACCAGGAGAAGGGTTGTAGCAATTTTACAGCTTTTAGGTGAGATGCCCAAAAATGGAAATTCGGGCTGTATGCATAGCCAATGAAACAAACTAGATTACATATTAATATCAATAAATTGGGTCAGATCATATCTGATTCCATCAAGCCAAGTCATTCATTGCTTTAGATATAGGTCTCAATGTAAATATACTTGGTCAAATCCCAGAATGAGGAACCCTAAAAGCAGTCAGACCAGATAATCTATCCTTTTGCAATTTTGGAAGCAATTTTCAAAACTTTGCTTTCGACAGCTTATTTGAGATTCAACAATCGCTCTTAGCCACCGAAACCAGGGCTTCCAACAACTTACTCTCTAGAAATTTTGGCTTCTTAGCCCCTGAAATTGAAAAAATAAGAGAAATATAGGTTTTGGGCTCGAGATAGAGATTTCGAAGGCGAATGACCAAAGGAGGTTTCAAATAAAATTATCTACATTAGTTTTGTCAAAGGTTCTCAGAGATTCGATGCATATATAAAGGAAATAGGTTCAAGGTTATCCTATTTCAGTTGCAGATCAGCTACAGGTGTTGAAGCAAATGTCCAACTACCCTATCATCTCCTAGAAGATCTCTGCAGGTGTCGATGATTTGAAGATTGAAGATCAATAATTTTTTTGGGAATGGATCAAGCTCCAAATTTTATGTAAAAATGTTGTAATGATTTCTATTTTTATCATATCTAATCCATTTCTTTAGGATCTGAAACTATTTTGTAAAGGCTATAAAGCCTAAGAATTTTATGGAATAATGGTTCGACCTTGGGGACTTTTTCACACTTTGTACTTAAGCTTCTCATTTGCAGATCAGTTAATACAAGCTTCTTTTGCAATTACCTGTTCAGATTTACATTTTCCCGTCTATTCTATATTGGCACATGGATGTTTAATTAATGTCTATTCTGTTTGTCTAAAGCCTGATAGCTGTCATCCTATTTTTGCTTTGATGAGTTGAAGTGAAAATATCATTTACTCATTGTGATTGGCCATTCATGTATCATTATGTGTGAGTCTGCTAGCATAGTAAGAATTCTCCATACATTCACTTATTTACAAACCCTCTTAACAGTGATAGTTAAAAGCCTTGGCATCTAGTTATGTTTATGCATGTCTTGAGAGAGCAGGTCTGATTTAGTCACCTAACTTGATCCAATTGAGAGAATAATTAAGAAAATAGTTAAGTTACCAGGCTTCTTTGAGTTACAACCTAGAAGAACTCCTGGAGTGATAACAATGCCCTTCTTTTCCACATCTCCAACATACCTTTACAAACTTTCCGGGAGATTTATATCTACCCTTATACTTAGATCTCCCACTTGAGAACTTAGATCTATTTCTTTCTTGGGAACGTCCTCTTGCAAATAATGCATTTGTGCTCTGTCTTTCCATGTTCTTCCGTCTCATTGCCTCTGACAATAAGGATGAGACCACTTCATCAAACTTCAAGGCAGTTGTATTACTACCTATGGCCACAACCAAACTATCCCACGAGTTTGGTAAAGAACACAATAAACTGATACATTTATCTTCATCTGAAATTTTATTCTCAATAGATACTAACTTACTTACCACAATATTGAAAGCATTCAAATGTTCTGCCACGAAGTCTCCATCTCTCATCATCAGGTTATACAACTTCTTTCTCAGGAATAGTTTATTTACTAGGGACTTAGACTGATACAAATTCCCCAACTTATCCCATAAATCCTTGGTTATAGCTTCCTCTGACACATTCAGTAACACTGAATTTGAGAGACACAATCGGATTGTGATCTTTGCCTTCTAATCCAAATTTTTCTAGTCATCTGCCGAAGTTCCTGTAGGTGCAGTACCTGGATCTACTACGATCCACTGATCTCTGTCCACCAACAGATCTTCCATCTTGAGCTTCCAAAGTTCAAAACTTTGCCTATTAAACTTCTCGATCTCCATCTTCGAATTGCTTGCCATTTTTTTTCACCTAAAAAATCAATACCACAGATCTCCCACTGTAACAAGGCTTATCACAGTCCCCAGCCAAACCCTTGACCACAAAGGCATCCACCTAAAGCCAACCTGGCTCTGATACCAAATGTATATTTTAACCTTGTACAATATTTATTGCAAACAGATTTTCAGTAAAAAAACAGAAAAGATACAATGGCAAATACAAACATTACACAGAGATTTTTCCCCTGGAAACCTAAACCGGGAAAACAAGCATATTCTATATTCATTCATTGTGTTACATTGTTTACAATACAATATACATATAGGAGTCAGTGACATCCAAAACCCTAAACCAATGACATGGATTAGGAAACAACCCTAATTCCTTAACCAGAAATAGAAAACCATCGGCAAAGAAACCATGTGTCGAAAAACCACCTAAATATGTGACATGTTTCCCAAGGCATAATTTTTTTTCTCAGGGGCACTGCCCTCGAACCCCTGCGCGCCTAGCGCAACGCAGACACTACTACTCGTGCAAAGAATATAACACATACCCAACACTCACTACCTTGAATCTCTGCAAGCTAATGGTCAAATGAAATCCATCTCATTTGACAAGTTGGTGGAGAAAATTGCAGAACGTGAGGAATCCTTTAGAAAGAAGTCATCTCATTCCACTGATGAGATTGCATGCCATTATTAGAAAGGGAAGAGTCAACCACTCAATTCTTCTTTAGAAGGCAACACAAGAGGACGCGGAAGAAATACTTCTAGAGGTAGGGGGGCTAGACACAACCAAGGCGTAGACACAACCAAGGCGAGACATCCAATCTTCATAGTACCCATTGTGGAAAGAATGGGTCACATGAAGTGAATGAATATAGATTCCCATGGGAGAAAATCAAATACATACAAAATAAAAAAGAAGATAAAGGTAAATCTTCAGAACCAACGAAAGGTAAAGCACTTGAATCTTCTCATTACATTGTTGCCCATTACAATATAGGAGTTATCAAATATTTGTTTAACACTTTCATATACTTCTTGGAGAGATGCAAGGCTTCTTAACACAGGTGCAACCTACCACGTGACATTCCATAGAGACTTCTTCGAAGACTTCAAGGACAATGTAGATGGCATAGTGTATTTTGTAGATAAATTGAGTCTCAAACCTTCGGGAATGGGCACCATCAGGCTTGAGTTGAATGGACTCTCATATTTTCTTATGCATAATGTGCTCTATCTTCTTGAGCTGCAAAGGAACTTGTTGTCTCTTGTGCACATCCAACAACAAGGCCACCATGTTCATATCTTTGGTGGAAAAGTTGAAATAAGGAAGGATTTTGACAACATGGTTGTCATGACCAGAATGGAAGATGGAAGACTGCTGAAGCTGAAAGGGACATCTGCCCATACACAAAATGTTGCATACCTCTCTCATCATAGTGAAGGTATAATTCCATCTAGTCTTTTGCGGCAAGCTAGAGTTGGTCATATCAACTATGATAGCCTACATGTATTGAAAAAGAATGGTGTTTCTGGTTTACCTACTAATCCTAGGAAATTGAATCAATGTGATGCTTGTATCCTTGGAAAGCATAGCAGACAACCATTTTGTGATTCTACTTCCAGAGCATATAGAAAACTTGAACCAATACATTCTAATTTGTGTGGCCCTATGCCTATTAATTTTTCAAATGGAAATAAATTTATCACATCTTCTATTGATGATTACACTAGAATGTGTTGGGTGTATTTGTTGAAAGAAAGATCACAAGCTTTTGAAAATTTTAAAATTTTTCATGTATGGATTCAAAATGAAGTTCAATTTGGTATTGGCTCTCTTCGCACTAATAATGGAAGAGGATATACATCTAATGAATTTGAAATCTACATTCACCAACATGGGATCAAGCATCAAACCACAGTTCCATACAATCCTCAACAAAATGGTGTAGTTGAACGAATGAACATGACACTCCTAAAAATGGTTTGTTCCAAGACGTTTTTCAAGAATGTAAAATTGATTTTTTGGGCTAATGCAACTCTATGTGCAGTTTACATGAAAAATAGGTTTCCATCTCATGCTCTTGAAAGCAAGACTCCTTATGAAACGTGTTATGGCCACATTCCTTCAATGAGGCATCTCAGGGTCTTTGGTTCCACCTACTATGCCTTGATTCCTAAGGAGTAAAGAAGCAAGATTGATGCAAGGAATTGGAAGTGCATCTTATTGGGGTACTCAAATACCACCAAGGGATACCATCTTTATGATGAGACAAACAAGAAATTCATTCTTTCCATAGATATAATCTTTCTTGAATCCTCTAAGAATGACAAAATTGTTGAAAGACAGCTTGATCATTTGAACAAATTCACTCGTGTAAAGACATATCATGAACTTGATGATGCGATTCCACATATTTAAGGGGGGGTCCCTATCATGGGTCAATCTATGGAATCTCCTTCTTTTGAAGCACCACCTCCCCATTACGAAGAAGTTCCATCCACTTCATCAAAACCCGGAGTTCATTTGGANNATATTATTGAGAGGATTGAAAAGTTGAGTCTTGATGATAATTCAACACCATCTCAATTCGCTAAGCAATGTGGACCATCTCATAAAGGTTCACCAAAATGGCTCATAAAAACACTTGAAAGTGTTGATCCTGGTGGGGTTAGAAATACAAGAACCGGAAGTTCCTCAAGACAAGATGTAGGTGATGTAGATGACATGGATGTTGCATATGATTATGATTTAAATTTATCTACTAACTTTGAACCGGCCTCCTTTGAATATGCCACTTCTCATTATGAGTGGAAAGAAGCCATGCAAAAGGAATATGATGCTCTTGTCAAGAATGGGACATGGAAGTTGGTGGATCCTCCATTTGGAACCAAACCAATAAGTTGCAAGTGGGTATTCAAGAACAAGTACAAATTATATGTCTCACTTGACAAGCACAAAGAAAGGCTCGTGGAAAAAGGATTTTCACTGAAAGAAGGTGTTGATTACGAGGAGACTTTCCTCCCCACGAAAAAATGGGCTACCCTCCATACTCTATTTTCCATGGCAACATAGAATGGATGGGAAATTCAACAAATGGATGTGAAGATTGCTTTCTTGAATGGAGACTTTAAAGAGAATGTTTTCATGTCTTAGCCAAAAGGATTTGTTGTGAGGGGACAAGAACATAAAGTATGCAAACTCATAAAATCCTTATATGGCCTAAAACATGCACCACAAGCCTGGTACAAAAAACTAAGTAAACATCTTTTGAAATTGAATTTCAAGCACTACAATCTTGATGATGAAACTTTGTTTGTCAAGAAAGTTGGGAAAATTGTTGTATATCTTGTAGTATATGTAGATGATTTATTGATATCAGGGAACAATGAAAGCTATATTGCATCCATAAAGAAAGAGTTGAAGAAGGGATTTGAGATGACAATTGTGGAACATATTCACTAATATTTGAGCATCAAGTTGATTCAAAATCCGAAGTACATATTCATCTCCTAGAAGAAGTAGATTGGAGAAAAATTGAACAAGTTTGGCATGGCCGAGTGTAATCTTGTTTCTATTCCAACGGAATAGAATTTGAAGCTTACATCAAAGGAAGGGAATGAATTTGAGGATGCAACCAAGGGCATACAACTTGTGGGAAGTCTTATCTAGCTTACTACCACCAGACCAAATATTTCATTTGTTGTTATGATTCTTTCCAGGTTCATGCAAAAACCTTGCGAAGGACATTGGTCTACTGCAAAAAGAGTTTTAAAATACTTGAAGGGAACTCGAGATTTCATACTCAAGTACTCTAAGGTGAATGAATTCAACCTGATTGGATATTCTAATTCAAACTTTGTCGGGGATAAGGAAAATGGAGTGTAAACTTCAATCTATCTCATGAGTCTTGTCTTATTAAGTACCAAAGACTCAAATAAAGAAACACCACAACAGATCCAGAGCACTTTATTATTATGAAAACCCTTAGGGTAGGGAAACACCATAGAATAAATCCTATTACGGAAGGGATCCACTATTATTCACTTGCCTCTTCGAGGGGGAAACCCCATAATGAGGTACCACTCCAAATACAATACTTCTTGGCTTCATTACATTGTTTGAACCCCTTTATATAGTGCCACTGTAATGTTCCCAACCGGATCTGATTGGAACATTGAGTTTTTGTTGTGTTTTATGTGTTTTCTGGTTGTGGCCTTTCATCAAATACTTTACAGATTTGTCTTCTTGAGTTGCGCTAGGGTTTAATATTATGGTTTGATTGTGTGTTTGTAGCAAGTAAATTATGTAGATATAACAAAGGCATGTACTCAACAAGGTGCAAGATCAACAACACAAGAAATAACCACAAATACCTCAAATCTGATTTATTATTCATATATAGATGACCTCATACAAAATGGAGCCTATATGGAATACATATAATAGAATAGAGTGTGTGAATGATGATGCATCCAAGATACACTATAAATATGAATATCGAGGCTTCCAAAATCCTCTCCAAGTTGAATACCAAGTAACATTGCAGTCCAACTAATACCCTCTATTGTAGGTGATGCCCTCTTTGGCACAATGCACACTTCCTGGCTGGAATAAACCAAGGGAAGTATGGCCTCCTCTCTGATGGCCTCGAAGCTATGCAAAACTCTGTGAAATGGTAGATTTGGTGATGGCAAGATGATGGTAGTGGTCTTTGAGTTGTGGCTCAACTGGAAGATCTCTAAACAACAATGTCTCTAAGAAGAGATGTGCCCCCACTAGCTAAAGCAAGCCAATGATTCAGCCTCCTTGAAGATGGCATTCAAACCCTTTGAAAAATATTCCAAACTATAGATCGTGGAATAGGAATGTCTCCCGGTGTGCCTCCTGACTATTGGGTGAGATCTCACCCTCTAGAACACTGGATCTCCAATGGACAATGCACCCTCTTGAAGAGGAAACTCGTCCTCTTGAGTGGTAGACTGAATGTATTGAACAAACCACTCAATCACTGAAGCAAAAAGGCTCTGTGGTGGTAGCTAACACCTATGAAGTGAGATCTCTCTCAGATCCGGTGTCTACAACCCTCCATGAACTCCTCTTTCAAGAACAATGTGCCCTAGCTCTGCATAAAACCTTCAATAATACGCCCTACCTCCATAAATGCTCCTTGAACTGAATAGTAACTGATGTAGAATGGTGAGGGAGGAATATTTCACCTCCTTGGCCAAGTTTGGATCATAGAAGGTGGGATCTTTTACCACCTAGTTGATCTCTAGGGTTTGTCCAGTTAAATCCCTCAAAACCCCCCAAGTGCATGGGCTCTCTAGTAAGAATCCAAACATCAAAATGATAAACAACATTTTGAGAGAATAGAGGCCCCTATGTCTCTTTTATACCTCTAGTTCACCTTTTCTCTCCGAGTAACTTTTACTTTATTTTATTATTAATTAATTAAATCACTTTAATTAATTAATTAACCATTTTACCTCTAAAAGGTGATTTATCCATCCTTATGGTTTCTCTCGCCATTGAAAGTCACTTCTCATCATCTTATCTTGTAGTGTTATTCCTCCCGATTCCGATGAGCTATTACACTAAGAGTTTCCTCCAAGTATTATGCCCAATATGACCTTCTTAGTGAATTTAATTAAAATATAACCCATAGTAACTCAAAATTATAGAAATCGTCGGAATGCAACATAACCAAAGCCAAGTTGTGCAGAATGGATCATGATGATGAAATATGATGAACGATGCAAGTCAGGCCCAATAAAACCCCTCAATAGCTCCTATACTTGCTATCACCCCCATCTGGCTACTCTGGTCAACATAACACTATGTAATATAATGATGTCCAAATGTGGGGACATTACAACCACCAACCACCTAAGAACATTCTAGAGGAGGAAATTTCTAGAAGCAGAACCTTCTAATAATTCCTCTTACATTTATTATGCTCACACTAATATATCTAATTACTGTAGTGAGCCTTATTTAATAATATAGTGGACCTATTCCACCTTACATTGAATGGCCTCCATTGTTATCACTATGGGCCCTTTGGCCTCCCCATTACCTCTCTAACTACACTACATTCCATCCCCCTTATGAAAGTGTTGTCCTCATTGCTTGTTATGAGGGTGGACAACTATATACCAGGGTCCCATTGATAAGTGTGGACTATAGTGTTGAAGTAGGATGGAGAACCAGGGTCCCATGTAGAAATGTGAGCCACCATGTTGAATTAGTCCAACCGCCACTATAAACCTGGGTCCCATATCCAAGTGCTCATGTGAAATCCACACTGAAGATATCGGAACTCGATAACCAACTAAAAATGATGCTCCAAAGATTGACACTTGTCATGCAAATCTAAATATGTAGAACCAACCAAAACATCATCCACTACTATTGGAGAATAATAAAACTGAAGAAGAATATACATAGAAGGATCTTGTTTACTCTCTAGGATGCACTCTACATGAGGTGTAGTGGAGTCATCAAATAGAAGATGGAAGTGGTTATCATCCCATAAATGACAACTATCCATATACCAATAATCACAATCATCCTTGTAATCATACCAAATATATACTTGAGTATATTCTTCTATGATGTGTTTGTACATGGTATTCATAATATATCTTTCCTGAATATTTTGTTGTTCAACTTTGAACTCTTGAAATGTTGTCTCGATGACTTCCATCATTTGTCGAATATATCGTTGAATTGCTTTGAGGATTTGAATATCCATTGGAAACACCACATATAATATACCAAACAAAATCTCTTAAAATTATCTATCCAATGGCACTAATTTGGTAGCAATAAAAGCACCATGTGAAAAGTTATGAGCTTTGCAGTCCCACCACCATCACGAAGACCCTAAAAATTGTCTGATTTTAAATAAGTGATATTTGCACTTCCGAAGCTCCAATTATGATTTTTGTTTTTTTGAAATGGGCGATTTTTGAAAGAGGAACTCAGATATGTAATTTGTTTGGGAAAATTCGACCCTATGTGCTACAAAAATCATAAAAATCATGTGGTCATCCGTGGAAAAACACTGAAAAATTATTAGATTTTAAAATGATGAGAACTTCACTTTCCAG